>JAOXJP010176069.1:0-12566 GCA_025762735.1 Platanus orientalis
TCAAAAGAATTTAAAAATAAAATTATTTTGTTTTCCAAACATAGATGTCCAGTCACATCTTTAAAAAGGCTGGTGGCAACTCCAAACCATCGTGGGTTAAGCCCATGATGAGTGGATCACTTTTCTAAGAGGTCCACCCATTATGCAAAAATAGAGGCCCACAACCCCGGAAATGTTTCTAGCTTACTCAAGGTGTCAGGTGTCGAAGGGACCCGGTATTTTCCAATTACAGCTCAATATTGGGAGGTCATTGTGTAACTAGGCCTCTTGTTGTTGACCTCGATATCTTTTGGGTCAGGGGACCCCGAAGATTCCTTAGGTTGGTCTCCTCAGGAATCCCTTAGGTCGATTTCTTTAATGTCAGGACTTTACTGATTTATCAAGATCAGTTTATAAGGGTCTTGGTATCTTTCCAGGAGGCAACCAAACCCAGCCACTATTGACTTCCTTGAAATTCTCACATCCATTAAAACCTCATTTAGTACGTGGTTTCATGCTTAGTGGATTTTGGAAGAGGGTTACATGCTAACGATACAAACATTTGTCCTTATGGTACATGGTCATGGATGCTTTCAGTGGGAGATTTGACGAGCTTTTAGACTCCAAATTGAGAGTTTTTCATCAGATGTTGCAAGGGAGTCAGATTGTTAGGTACAACTGTTCCACTGGTTTGGAGCAAGTTGGTAGGAAGCAGGTTTGGGTACATGATTAATGGGGAGGAGATCGATTGGGAGATGGGTCTTGTCGCAAAGGCGTTCAGACGAGCCAGGAGAAGGTCATTCTCATAATTATCATAGCCTTCTCCTTAGTAGTTGGCTGACATGTGGGATAACACTAAACGACGATAAACAAGAAATTACCCTTATCCATACAGGTGACAAAAAAGTAAGAGCTATGGTGGGAGCCATTCCATGTGTTCGCTTCACTACCCTCTCTTCACAAGGAAACCCTCTTTCTTAAGCCTTCGTTTTAAGTCCAAAATATGGTATGGTACGGAACTGATGTTGCAAGTGGCTAATCCAAGAGATTTCCTTTTAGACGTTCTGGATAGGCCATTCCATTTCTCAACATGGTTCAAAGATGGGAGAGAGGATCCTCTTGGAATTCTTTCTATGGAGGGAGTCTTTGTAGAATCCAGTAATTATGTGGAGACAAGCATCAAGATGGGTACTATGTGTATTTACAAAAATACCCTTGAGAGTTTTCTTACGCTGTATGATTTGGTGCATCCGCAGAGAGCTCTCTACAAAATATCTAAAATGTGGGCCCAAAGGATTAGGTACAAACCCCTTAGGTCTGCCAAGGTCATCCCAGCATAAGGGGCCGACACATCAGTGCCAACAAGTGAAAAGCATCTCCTAAAAAGTGTAAATCACTTTTTCGGTGCTGATGTGTCCACCTCTGATGCCAGGCTGACCTAAGTCGCACAGGCTTGGATTATGTGAGAACGAATCTTGGGAGAACCGTGAAAATGGCACTAGAGGGGCTGATGCAGCAGTATCGAAAAGTGATTTGCACTTTTTGGGGGCACTTATCACTTTTTGGTACTGATGTGTTTGTACCCTGATGCCATTTTACAGTTCTCACAAGATTCGTTTTTAGTGAGGTCGCACAGCGTCGGTCGAACCAAATCCCAGCCGAAAGGTAAGTGTTCGTAAGTAGGCAGTTTTATATTACCCCAATTTTTTTTTGTTTTGTTTTTGTCTCTCTCTCTCTCTCTCTCTCTCTCTCTCTCTCTCTCTCTCTCTCTCTCTCTCTCTCTGATAAAAGGATGAAATATGCACTAATCCAGAGTTGGGCATAAAGCCCTTACATGTTAGACCAAATAATGCTGAAGAATTATTTGAACAGAGCCTTGGCTAGAAAATGAGCTACATGGTTAGTCTCTCTCGAAACATGTGAGAAGACTTGTGACTACTTACTCAAACTCGACTTCAAGACCCCTACAGCTGATCACATGTTTAACCTTCCACAGACAATGTGAAATTGGTTTTTTTTAATAATTTTATAAGCATCACTATCCACAGTCAATCTAGTTGATTTCATTTCTCGAGCATATTATGTTTAATAATCACTGTTTATGCCTGCGTGCTTGGTATCCACAGTTATAATGGTTCTATAGTCATCCATGGTCAAAAAGTTGTAAAGAGCTTCTTCCAAAAATTAACAAACTCTCCCATCTTGTTGATTGAAAAATTATATTCAATGTCTCTTTTGTTCTCATCTTTAAAAAGTTGAGGAAAGGCTGGTTATATATTCTAACAAACTCCCTAGTCTTAACGCTGATTGACCAATTATGTTCAGATTAGTTCACTTTTCATCTTCATTCTCTTCTTTCTTTATAAGTCTAGTAGGGGAGGGGGGAGGGGACCTCTACATATATATATATATTTCTATGCCGAAAAGCAATCACTAAACATGTGACTTTGACGCTGTTGCAAAGCTTACAATCATGAGAGCCACTATGTTAATTAAGAAAAACATGTTAAAGAGGGGAATAAAATGCGATTGCGACATACATCATGCAATGAACGGTGTTAATTTATCACGATAGTTTTCTTTCCAATACATTAAACTTAGCGGTCTCCATCACATGCTTCAGGAATCAACATGCTTTCACACTGTCTGGCATGATCATTTTATATATGTCTCTAGTGTCTGATTAACTTTTTAATCACCTAACATCCACATTTTTAACCAACTCATTCTTCTATTTGTCGTCAAAAGTGGCAACTTGGTGTTCTTCATGGGAGCTATGGACCGTCCACACATGGGTCAAATTCTGATGTATACAATATCCTTGGTTTTTCACATGGTCGACATGCCTAGGCAAGAGTTGCAGCTTTAGTGATCATAATCGCTTTATTAAGAGTTAAAAGGAAGCTATAAGATGAGAGATTGACTATCAAAAATGCCTCAAAACCCAAGAGGGGGTGAGGCTTAGTTCAATTATGAGTAGGTGGCATAATTCATTGTCAATCTGATGAAGAAACATTTTATGAGATGATTAAGACGTCTCCAGTAGAGAAATTCTATCGTAAAGATAATTGGATTAATCTTACTATTTGATTTGTGTAAGTTTCAGGCTATAAGCCATATAGGAGGTCCATCAATCAAACCCCTGCACTGGTTAGACGGTAAGCAGGAAACATACCATCCGCTTACTGAACCATCCAGCCCGAAAAGAGGAATATTGAGACAGGATGGGAGAATGGAAACCAAGTATCCTCCCTATCTAAGAAATACAGATGGTACACTACGCAATTCCATTCCATTGGTCCCACCCAAGAGATTTGCTAAAACAAAAGTCAACCTGGTTCAAATTATCACAACCATATGACCTACTAACTTATCCTCCAAGTAATTTGATCCATCCTGGTTATATCATACATATAGTACACAAAGATGGACACAGTACCTTCCATTAGAGATGGTAAGAGGATAGACTTAAAAAACAATAAAGAAAACACTAAATATCTTCTTATTTTCTAAAACAGACTCGGCATGTTATTTTGATGATATCCACCAACCAACAAAATTTCAGGTAGATGCATACAACTTGATAGAGCTGACTAAATAGAGGAAAACCAATTTTCTTGGATACAAGATATGGCTCAGAGAAATGATTTTCATGGCTCAGGTTGCATTTTCTCACATTCGTCTCTGATTGATTCAAATAGAACAGAGGAAAGATACCGTTCACCGGAACTTGGGAACAAAACCTGCAACCGTTCCAGAATCCAAGGGGGGAAAAGAGATTAATATAATGTATTAGTCGAATTAAAAAAAAAGGAGCACAATATGGTAGCCTGCAAGCAACTATGTTGAATGGAATAGTTGTTTGAATACAGTGGAACGCACAATTCACATTGTTTGAATAATAATACTGATGTTAGCAATACACTTTCTAATTTTATAATGTTAACAAGGTTTGACACACCATTAATTGTGGGAACCATTGTGTTGGAACCCACTAGAACACTTGAATAAAGTAATCTAAAAGTTATTGTATCCTATCACAATTAGGTAAGGAATCAAGCCCAAAACCTGCTGGTTGTGGTTAGGAGTACAACTTGGGCGGGATGGATGGGTAGAGGTCCAACCCAAGCCAAACTCTATAAATTGAACAGCCAACCCAAGCCCAACCGAACCTGACATCAAACCCCAAACTACAGTTCCCAAACCCTAACACAATTCAGTTTGGGTTGGGTCAGGTTAGTGCTATTTGCATGGTCACACGTGTAAATAAGCACCTCTAAGCCTGCAACTGCTGGCAATTTTGGTTTTCCCAGTAAGAAAATTACCTTACAACTTTACGGACTAGTTAAATTACCTATTATAACACCTACAACTAAGAATTATATACTACTCTATTATCTGACACCATCAAAGTATCACCTATAAACACCAATTCAAAGACAAGTATATATTAGCATGTACACAACAACAACAAACAGCCTTATTCCAACTAGTTGGGGTCAGCTACACAAATCCTGTGCTGCCAATCCGCTCTGTTTAGGGCCATATCTGTTGTTAAATTACAAGCTGCCATGTCCCTCCTTACTACCTCCACCCAGGTCAAGCCTTCATCTAGTCCTAGCACCTTCAACTTGTATTGTCTCACTCCGCCTCATTGGTGCAGTCATTGGTCTTTGTTGCACATGCCCAAACCATCTCAATTGACTTTCCCCCCTTTTATCACCTATTGGTGCTACACCTAAGCTTTCACAAATGGATTCATTCCTAATTTTATCCTTTCTAGTCTTGCAACTCATCCATCTCAACATCCTCATTTCAGCCACACTCATTTTATGTACGTGTTGTTTGTTGGCTGCCCAACAATCTGTTCCATAAAACATGAATGGTCTTATAGCTGTCTTATAGAATTTTCCCTTTAATTTTAGTGGTATTTGTTCATCACACAACACTCCAGAAGCACTTCTCCACTTCAACCATCCTACTCTAATTCTATGGGCAACATCATCTACAATCTCCCTCTTTGTGCATGATTGAACCAAGATAACGAAAATGGTCACTCTGTGGTATCTCTTGGTTAACATATACACATAAAACAATATTCATACATACGAGGTGTTGGATTACCAAGGCCTCAACCCAACCTAGGTTTGACCTACTCACCACCTTGTTTGTCCTTTTCAGATTTAGGCTTGGCATGATTGAACCAGTTTCATCACTGGCTTAAACATGAGTTGGACGCTTTCCCATTGAGAATCCATTTCCCCAATTTCGTTTAGAATATCCAATCCGATCATGATCTAGTATGAATGGTCTCCCAACCTCTAAAGACTACCCACAAAATATTTAATCATCTACTCTCAAGTGACATTTTAAAAACATGTCTGATGCAGCAGCTTTACAATACTTGGAGAAGACCCTATTTAGAAGCCTAAATCTAAATTTCACCTACGAAAAACAGAGGGAGCAGATGTCCATGGTAGAAGAGTGTTTAGGGTCTTTTTATTTTTAAAATTAGCATGTAATAGGGTTTTTTTATAGTCTCAGGCTCTAGGAGCAACATTGAGCCGTACAGTTCCTAGATCCTAGTCTAATGAGGCACCAAGAGCTGCAGGCTAGACCAATAGGCTCATATCACCTTATAGAGCTCGTTGGCCAGGAGGTTCTCCTCAGAGGAACAGTACAGGTTGTTTCTAGTGTGGTAGCAATAGCCACAGGCAGGCATAGTGTCCTCAGTGAGTTGTCGGGATCGCGGACAAACAGCCTACATCTGAGGATGATGAGGTGTATGTTCCGACCGAGGAGATGTGAGAATCCAGTGTCTGTATTGTGTCCAGTCTTGACCACTAGGGAGGTCAAGGATACAAAGGATTGGCAGCGTAGCAGTCTTTTCCAGACTAGGGTTAGATGCAGCAACCAATTGTGTTCTCTTGTGATTGATGGTGGTAGTTGCACTAATATTGTGTCTGAATAAACTTGGTCTAAAAGTAGAGCCACATCCCTCACCTTAAAAAATAGCATGGGTCAACAACACAAACTCACCAATTCAGGAGAGATGCGTTATTACTTATTCTTTGGGGGATGTACTGATCAAGTGATGTGTTATGTACTACATTTGAAAGTGTCACATATTACTTGAGCGTCCATGGCTTTATGACAAGAAGGCGCAACACTGTAGTTTCAAGAACACCTCCTCCTTCTAGCAGAGCAGAAAGATCACTATGATTCCTTACAAAGATGCACTAGAGGTGAAGCTCAAGAAGAATGTAGGGCCTTTTCTTCTCCGTCGGATTCCAAAAGGTGATGGCATTTTAGGAACTCCACCTCAACTCAACAGAGTTGAGTTTTCTAAGAGAGGAGGAGTTAATGCAACAGCTCTACAATACTTGGAGAAGACCTACCCTATTTGGAAACCTAAGCCTAAATTTCACCCAGAAAAGAAGAAAAGGGAGCAGATGTCCATGATAGAAGAGTGTTTATGGTCTTTTTATTTTCAAAATTAGCATGTAATAAAGTTTCTTTTACAGCCATAGGGTAGTGGGTTAGATTAGGAGTGTTTAGAGGGTGTTTTGGGAATCTTTATATTATTTTTTTAAATAAAAAGGAGGGTTATTAGTGTTGATCGTACAAGCCAATTAGGAGGGTATTTTAAGCATTTTGGGTCAGTTTTTATTAAAAGGGTCTAAAAACCCTACTGCTGTAACAGTGCACACAAATTTTGAATACGAAAATTTGAGTTTTGTGAAACCCATGCATGGGCTATCTTTCCCTTCTCCACGATTTCCAAAGTGAGGAAATCCTACCTCTTCCTCCCTTTGATCTTCTTTATCTCTTTCTCCATTACTTCTCTTTATTCTATTTGTTTTTCTCTTTCTTCCACATCATCTTCTACAGAATTTTCTGCAAATTCAACTTAACCTTCATTGATTCATCTCACTACCACTCCCTCTACATATTTGTTCAATCCCTTTCAAAAGAGTGTCTACAACCCTTGGGCAACCCACTTGAGAGTATCCTCATTCTCATGAAACCCGTCCAAAAACAATAGAAGGCTGGTTACATAGTGACAGGCAGCAACTACTCTTGGGGAAAAATTTTTTTATCAAAACTTCATACTTCGTAGCTTGATCTTGGGGAGATTTCAACACTTTCCAAGAGGATTTTGGCCCTACTTGAAAAGGTAAAAACAGTATTTCAACGGCTCTACCGAAATTGAAGTTACGATTGATTTTCCGATATTTCTGTAATTTTCGAGCATAGTCTAAGTAGGGTTTTTCTAGTTCTAAAGACCTCCTAATCCTAAATTCATGAAATTTTGAGGAGAGTACCCTGAAGGTCTGCATGGAACACCCCTAAAATCTGGGAATTTTCTCACGCACATCAAAGGTATTTTGGTAATTTTTCAACTTTTTGGAAAAATTATAGAATTGCCACTGGGTCAAAAATTTCAGATTAAATTCCCTGGATTAACATTTGTTATTTGGAAGTTGTTTCAATTGTTCCGCATTGCGTCCCAGATCAATATCATAATGTTACCTTTAAAATATAGTGGGGCTTAAAGACGCAATAAAGCTATTCAAAATTCAACTGAATCCACAAAATCAGTTTTGGTTGGGTTTGATTTACATATACAATTGTGATCAGTAAGAAAAATGATTAAAACAAGGATGAGAAAGAAAGGAAGGTTCAATCCGGACAGCTGGCTAAACAACAACTACCAACTAGAAAGAAAGGTAAAATAACATCTTATTCGTCCCCCAAAAAAAGGTTGTACCCAACAACCCAACTTTTAGCAAGGTAATTAAGCACCACTTGAGTTACCCAAAGAAATCGTTATTGAGCTTAACTTCATATCTATTGGGGGAATCAAAACCTCATCCACATTTGGATAGGAGAGGAACCTTGATGTAGAACAGTCCATCTCTATTAAGTGGAAGTGATTAAAATTGAACCAAGATTATTTGGAAATATGTAAAACAGCTATAAATAACTCAGGAATCACATGAACTTAGCGTTCATTTGGCAATAAAAGAATTTAATGGAAATTGAAAAGAACGTGACCAGCACCATGGTATTCATGAGGAAAATGAGAGAGAGAGAGAGAGAGAGCACTACAACAAGAATAAGAACTACAAAGCAAATAAAATAGCTGACCTCAATCAATTTTCAGCTCAATTCACAAATCAACCAAGACAACCAAAAAGAATCCCTAGCCTCTAGAATTAACAGACAAACCTAATGACCTCTAAAACAACTCCTAGTTATAATCAAACTATTAATTTTATTTTGCATTTGCAATTAAGCCTCACACAAGCCCTTTCACAATTCAACCTAAATAACTAAATATAAGCCCCAATCCTAACTTTACCAAGAATTAGAGTTAAATTAAAACAAATGCTAAACTAACTCTCAACTCAAGAATGAATTTCAATATCCAATACAGGGGCTGGACAGTACACTATGTATACGACGATGAACCCATTAGAATTAGTTGGCACATTGATGTGGAATGCGAACCAGTCCATACTCAAATTTGATATGCTTATGCTAGGGTATTTTGGGTTTAACATTTCTATATGGAAATAATTTTTAATTTGGTTAATCTAGGTTAATTTATTGTCAATCAGTCGAGGGTTTTTATTTATTTCTACATAAAATAGGTTATATTTACATTTTAAGAAAATGAAAGATCTATTTCTATCATTTTTCTTCAGGCCCTCTTTTAAGAGTTCAAAGCTTCCCCATTTGGCTTGATTTTGGTTACATTTGAAAAATAAAAATAAAAAATATATATAAAAAACTTAAGTACAAATTGAGATATGGAAAAAATATCAGAAAACAAAGAAGAATAAAGAAAGAAAAAGTGATACCAACTAGAAATCACACTAGTTGTTGTTTAGGCAATCACACCTAGGATTCAAGGGAATCACACATCCAAGAGCTTTAGAAACTTACCTTATTTAGTAGTCTATAATATAAATCTGAGTTACGAGGGGTACATATATATAGGTTCGTACCCTAAATTCAAATCTCAATCTAACTAAATTTTTTGAAAAAAGAAAACTCTAAAAACTCAATCCACCATGGACTGATACCTAGCCAATATTTTGACCATAACTTTCCCAAATCACATCAGATTGTAAGATCTTGGTGTAGACATATATGGGTGTAAGGGTGTGAGGGTATTTTTGTACTATACCCTATCACCCTCCCCCTACCCTTCTCTCTCTCTCTCTCTTTTTTTTTTTTTTTTTTGTTTCTTCTTCTACATACTGAATCCATGAACAACTACATGGTATCAGAGCTCCGAGAAGTCGACCAAGGGTGATGAGTTCAGGAGAGCACAAAAATCACGGCTGATGTCACCAGTCTGTACGACTGTCAGAGATCAAAAAACTAGGGTTTCGATCGTTTTGATTTATCACTAATTGTGATATTTTTGGGGTATTTTTTTAGCACCAGATGGCTGTTTTTTAAAGGATTTCCTCTTGAAAACTGAAATCCCCAAATTTTGGAAAATCGATTAATTCAATCAAATGCAGAGTTTTCCCTACGATTTCTGCAATAGGTTGGGTCGTTTTTGTGTTATTCTGTGATTGAATGTGGGTTTGCATGATTTGGTTGAGTTTTGGAGGAGTTCGATCAAGTTTAACCCCCCTATATTAACATTGTATATGAAATCCCTCTCCCAGGTTTGATTTTTTTGCATGGTTGCCATTTTTGCTCGGTTCTTTGACCATGGATGGGTTGTTTTGGTGTAAGAAATAAGTGGGTTTTTGTTCCACGTGATTTGGAAGTGGTTTGAGGTGTCTGTGATGAGTTATTCGCTCCCAAGTTGCCACTAGAGTGTGATTTCCCACTACAGTTTGAATTTTGTTTTCAAACCTTTTAAAGATGATTATTTTTAAAATCTACAATGGTTTTTGGCTACATGGTTGTTGAATACTTGGTGGAAGTTATTGTGAAGAGTGGTTCATGCGATTTGAGGGTTAGAGCTGTGTAGGTCTTTCAAAAGGTGATGTGTGTGAAGACCTGTGTAGGTCTACTTGTGTGTGGATTCGATTGTGCTGTTCGGATCTTAGTGATTCTATCATTGTCTAGCCGTGTGGGTCTTGTTGTAGTGGTTGGTGCAGATTTGCTTCGGGTTGTAATACCTTGTGGTTGAGGATTCGAATACGTCAGACACTAGTGATGTTACATCAAACCCTTTTGGCGGTCTTGAAGTGGTGAACGAAAACTCTAACGCTCTCATTACAACAGTTAAATTTGATGGCAGTAATTTCCTCCCTTGGTTCCACTATGCCTAGATTTATATAACAGGTAAAGGGAAACTTAGATACAAAATAGGTGCGACAAAGGCTCTAGATTCAAAATCTACTACATTTCTTAAGTGGGAGGCTAAAAATGACATAGTTATGTCATGGTTGCTTCATTCTATGAAGCCTAGAATTTCTAACACATTCATGTATTTGCCAACTACTAAATATATTTTGGACTCTATGATTCAGACATATTCTAAGAAAGGGAATAAGGCTAGGTTGTATGATCTGCATTAGAAAGTGTCTCATTTCCGTCAGGGTGATAAGTCTCTCTCATCCTACTATTCTACACTCAAAGGGATGTGGCAAGAGATCAATTATTACAAGATTTATCGTCCCAGGTGTTATGAGGATGTTGTTGTTTATCATAAGAAAGTTGAGGAGTGCAGAGTGTTTGACTTCTTGGCAAGACTGAACTCTGAATATGAATAGTATCCGCATCCATATTCTAGGAAATGATCTTTTTCCTTTGCTCAATGAGGCTCACTCGTATGTGCAAGAAGAGAAGGACCGTCGGCATGCCATGCTGAGTTTGTTAGGTTTATGTATTGTCAATACCATGTCAAAACAATTGAGTTGTAAAGTAAGTGTCAAGTCCAAGATAATGTTCTAAGCTCGAATGAAAGAAGGCGAAGAAGGACTAAAGACATACAAGATCAAAACAAGTACCAAAGGAGAATAACAAGTTCAAGATCCAAGTTGAAGACTCAGTTTAAAGAAGCTAAAGCTGAAGACTGACAAAAAGAAGGTTGAATGGATGTTCATGACATGCACTAACCTCGAAAAATATCCACACTTTACATGATGTACTAAAGCATCTAGAGTAAAACATAAGATAAAGTGTGAGATGCTAAAAAAGGCCTTAATACATCTGTGTTTGTCCCAATAACTTGAAGGAAAAAGATCCGAAACAAAAGAGGGAGACAAAACACAAATTCAGAAAAAATAGCAGACCCTAATCGATCACAAGGTCTATGATCGATCACGGCTGATCGATCACAGATCTCGTGATCAATCACAAGTGTAATTTCAAGCCAAATTGAAATTTCTTGAGAGTTGTGATCTTTAGGCCTGATCGATCACACTTCCCTAATCGATTACAAAAAAAGTGTGATCGATCACAGCCGCAAATCTCACAAAAAGTGACTTGTTTTTGAGATTTCAATCCGACTTTTCTCAGGACTTGTCCGTTAGAAAGTATTATAATCCTATGGACTAAAATGAGACTTAACTCCATAAAAGGGTAATAATACCTTAGGTTTCATAAGAGAGTGATTAACGAAAAAGAAAGAAATCTTGTCTAAGAAAAATGGCTATTCTAAAAACCGAAAAGTGTATGTGTTTACTACATTATTGATCTTGTGCTATTGAGAATACTTGAGTGATCTCTCTCTCTGAGCATACTACATCATATATCAAAAAGTGAAAAGATTATTGGCTATCCGTTACAAGGAAACCTATGAATCACAAGGTTCAAAAACATATTCTCTGTTGTGTTTCAAACTGTGGAAGAAAAGGCATATCAGCTTGCTAGAAGGAGCGTCCACATTCGGTACACATTGAGATATCAACCTGTATGAGGTAAACCTGTAGTTATTCAATATTTCATTATTTAAATCCCTTTCACCGAAAGGAGTATTGCACTCTTCGAAGACATAGAGTGTAGGTTTAGCTTGCATAGCAAGTAGAAAGTGTTTTGTATGAATTTTACCTAGATTGTCTATATTTCAATATGAATAAAATTACAGGAAGCTTTGGATTAAGCTTTAGGAGTGGACGTAGGCCTTAGTGCCGAACCACTATGAACATTTGTGTTGTGGTTGTGTGCATTTGTTTTGCTTTGTGTTCATGTGATTGGTGCAATTACGTTTAGTTCTATGCATTATCAAGTTGAGAGTAATTCAATTAAATTACTAAACAAAATTAAATCACTCTAGTGGTAAAATAACTATCAAGAATTGTAAGATAAACCAAAGTAAACTAAGTTAATTAAAAAGAGTAAGACAAATCCTATTCACCCCCCTCTAGGATAGAATTTCAATTGGTATCAGAGTAAGGTTGCTCGTATAGGTCTTTACAACCCGAGTCAAAGATCCTATCCAACTAATCTAATAAGACCAACATGGAAGAGTCATACTCTACCACAAAACCACCATTTTTTGATGGGTTAAATTATCCGTATTGGAAAATACAAATGAGCACATTCTTATAATCTATGGACCTGTTTGTGTGGATGGCTATCAAAATCAAGTGGACAAAACCCACTAACCC
>JAOXJP010176080.1:0-12566 GCA_025762735.1 Platanus orientalis
TTTCTAAAACATAAACACATACTTTTCTAAAATTTAAAACTACTCAAACTTAAGACTTTCCAAAAAACACTATTCCCATTTTTAGTGACTACCCCTTAGTAATTTGGTCATAACTTTCCCAAATCACCTAGGATTTATGCAATCTTGGTCTTATTAGAAATGTATTTGAATAACCTATCTAATTGCACCGAAATCAAACAAAAAAAAATCAGGTTTTGGACATAAAAGAATTGGGTTCAAAGTGAAAAATGAGAATACAACTAAAAACCTAAAAAATTAAACTAAACATGGTACTATTGGCTTTATTACAAAATTACCCACCACTTAAAAATTTGAATTGATCCCACGTTACATGTAAATTTAAATCTTGCCCTCTTATGTGGGGGTACATACATAAGTCTTGCTTGATTGTTCGCATAAGGTTCTCTATGTGTTTCTATCAGGTGTGTTATGACTTAATAAAAGCTAATTTGTTGCAAGTATTTCAAGAATTCTATGAAAGGAGAATTTTTCATAAAGGCGCAAATGCAACTTTCATTGCTTTAATTCAAAAAAAAAAAAAAAGGAAAGGGCTTGTTAGCTTACTAATTTTCCTCCCATTAGTTTGGTGGGAAGTATGTATAAAGTTGTTGTTGAAGTCCTTTCTTGTAGATTGAGTTTGGTCATGAATGACATTATTTTGGAGACTCAAGGTGTTTTCATCAAGAGCACTAAATCATGGGTGGTATTTTTGTGGTCAATGAATGTTTGAATGCATGGTGAAGGACAAGTAGGCAAGGGCTTATTTGTTAACTTATTTTGTAGAAGGCTTATGACCGCATGGATTGGAGTTTCTTTGAATGGGTCTTGAATAAAAAAGGTTTTGGTGGAAGATAGGTTATGTGGATTATGTTGGGGTATACACATGTAGTTGAGTGAGGGTACAAGGGTATTTATGTCTAGTATCTTATACAGGGGTATTCTTGTACTTTATGCTCTACCTAGTAAATAAAAACAAGTATAGGAGAGAATCCAAGTAATTCCTCTCCCTATGTTTTCTTCTTTGTTCATAATTTGCTTCTTTTTTTCCTCTTTTGCTTCTTTTTTTCCTCTTCTTCTTCTTCTTCTTCTTCTTCTTCTTTCCTCTTATTCTTCTTTTTCTAACCTAACCAAGATTGTAAATGAACAACTTGGTATCAGAGCAAGGTTTTAGGGTTTCTAGATGTTGAAAACCAGCACAGGGGTGTGCTGACATTAGTAGGGCCATACGATTGTCAGACGAAGCCGATCATATGAATCAATGGATTGTGATTAATACTCTTTTCCGAGTAATTTTTTGATAATCGTAAGCATTTTTTTTAAAGGTTTTTTTCGTTGGAAGGAAAAAATCGCAGATTTGAAAAATCTATATTTGATCTTGTTGGGAGTTGTTTGAAAGGTTTAATCAGAGAGGATGGGTCGTTTTTTTATGACGATTCATTTGGAAGTGGTCCCACTCGATTTTGTTGAGAATCGAGTTCTCTGTGAAGTTTATTTTTGGGACAATTTTGATGCCAAGTACCTTAAGTTCGATTTTTTTGGTTTTAAAAATATAAAAACAATTATTGTTGCTCTCTAGGTGGATTGATTACATGTAAATCACGTAGATGCTCCATTGCAACATTGTTCGGATTGTTTTTTGGCTACAAATCATGGTGTCTACAACCAATCGAGGGACAACATCCATTGTGAGTGTCTACAACGTCTGTGAACGAGACATTTGAATGGGTCCATTGTGGAGGTGTGTGAAAAAAACCTTATGTGAATCTAGGGTTACTTTCTACAGTTAAAAAAAAAAGGAAAAAAAAAGGATGGGGGTTGGTGAGTTTTGTTGTGGCTTGTGGTGGTGAGTGTGGTTGTTTTCTGTTGTGCTCTTTATTAGCTTGGGTTTGTGATACCCTGTGATTGTGGTCTCTAATATGTCAGAGTAGTGATGTTACATCAGCCCCTATTGGAGGTGTTGGTGCCACGATGAACGAAACTCCTAATGCACTTATTACAACGGTCAAATTTGATGGGAGCGATTACCTTCTTTGGTTCCACTTAGCACAATTATATATTATTGGTAAAGAAAAGTTAAGATATTTGATGGTCGAGACAAAGGCCCTGGATGTGAAATCACCTACCTTTCGAAAGTGGCAGGCTGAAAATGCCATTGGTATGTCATGGCTACTTCATTCCATGCAGCTCGGAATTGCCAATACATTCATGCATTTGCCTACTGTTAAAGACATTTGGGACTCTATGATTCAAACATATTCCAAGAAAGGGCATAAAGCTAGGATGTATGAGCCGTGCCAGAAAATCTCACAACTTCGTCAAAGTGATTGGTCTCTCTCTTTCTACTATTCTACACTCAAAGGTTTATGGCAAGTAATTAATTATTATAAGACTTATTGTCCCAAATGCTCAAAAGATATGATTGAGTATAGCAAAGAGGTTGAGGAGAATAGAGTTTTTGATTTTTTACTAGGGCTGAATTCAGAATGTGATAGCATCTGTATACATTTACTTGGGAAGGATCCTCTCTACCACTCAATGAAGTATATTCTTATATTCAAGAGGAAGAGGATCGCCGTCATGCTATGCTTAGTCCTTTATCACCCCATTCCATAGAAAAATCAGCTTTTGTGTCATCTTCTCACCGTGGTGGTCGGGGACGTTCCCGGAGTTGTGGGAGTGGTGGTAGGGGTGGTTTTTTAGGAGATGACAGAGATAAGCTCAAATGTGAGCACTTTGGTCGTTCCAGACATATAGAGGACATTTTTTGGGATTTACATTGTCGTCCTCAGGAGTTTCAGGGTTGTCCTCCTCAGAGAGGTTCATATTCTAGGGGACGTGAGCGATTCACTAATGTTAGGAGGTTGAGTGCTAATTTAGTGACATCTACTCCATTAGACTACACCAACTACTTCTTTTGATCCTACTACCAATGGTTTTTCTTAGGATGAGATCGAGGCTCTACCATGTTTTGTGTTTAATTTGGATACATCCATTTCGACCCCTCAGTCTTTGCCCAATCAGGTACCTCTGCCTCTATGCTCAATTCTAGTATGTCTACTCTTAGTCATTTCTAGATTATTGATTCGGCACATTTGGCCACATGACTGGTATGTTTTCATTTTTCTTCACTTATTCCATTTTGTTTTGGCAAGGATAAGGTTCGTATTGTAGATGAGTTTTATTCTTCCATTGCGGGGAAGGGTAGTATTCCTGTTACTCCTACCTTACCCTTATCATTTGTGCTTCACATTCCCAATTTTACCTTGAACTTGTTATCTGTGAGTCATATAACAAAGTCCTTGAATTGTAGTGTCACTTTATTTCCTTCGCATGATGTTTTTCAGGATTTGGATTTGAAGAAGATGATTGGTAAAGGACATAAGGACAATGGACTGTACATCCTGGATGTTACCTCTTAGTCAGCGTTACCAGTACAACAGTTTCTAGTTTCATCAATAAAAGATAACAGTGTTCCTTCTCTGCAGTTGTCTCAACCTTCCTTCCTTATTTACCTTAAATAAATTGTAGTATTAGTATTCCTTTTCATTGTACACCTTGTGAGTTTGCAAAACATTATAGAACTTCTTATCTAGATGGTTTAAATAAAAGTGTAGCTTTTTTTGACATTGTTTACTCTGATGTGTGGGGCCTTGCCTTGGCTGTCTCTTTATTTGGCTTTAGATATTTCATTACTTTTGTTGATGATTACTCGAGAGTTACTTGGTTTATTTATTGAAATCTAAAAGTGATGTTTTCCCCACATATGTCTCATTTCAGAAAATGATTGAAACTCAGTTTAATAAGAAAATTAAAGTTCTCCATTCTAATAGTTGAGGGGGGTATGTCTCTCATTTTTTTTCTTCATTTTTGGATCAGTTGAGAATTATTCATCAAACCACTTGCCCTGGTACTCCCGAACAAAATGGGACTACAAAAAGAAAAAATAGACACTTGAAGTTTCACGTGCATTACTCTTCACAATGAATGTACCAAAATTTTTTTAGGCTGATGCTGTTCAAACTGCTGCCTTTCATATTAATAGGATGCCTATCAGGGTTCTTGGGTTTAAGTCTTTTGTTGATGGTCTTTTGTCACCTAGTCATTTGTTTCCTATTCCACCAAATTTTTTTGGGTGTATATGCTATGTACATATTGATAAATCTCATAGAATAAAACTTGATCCAAAGTTTTTGAAATGTATATTCTTGGGATATGCTCCTAGTCAGAAAGGTTATAAATGTTATCACTCTCCTACTAGGCAGCGTTTTGTCTCCATGGATGTAACATTTAATGAAACCATCCCATTTTTTTTCTTTTCTGCATCTCACTTTTCTACTTAATAGGAGTCTTCCATGGTGGAATCTTCTTTCACTCCTACTCCCGTTCCCTCCGTTCTGTTCGATTCAGGGATTGGTGGCGAGGGGGAGAAAGTACTTCAAGTTTTCTAAAAAAGGAAACAAGTGACAACTCCAAAGGACCCTCCTACATCTCACCATGATATCTCTTTAGATCCATCTCATGATTCAGGTACTTCCGTTTCTGAACCTCCACTTGGTAATGACTCTAATCTCCCCATTGCAGTTAGAAAGAGTCTGATCTTGTGTTCAGTACCCTATGGCTAACTATGTGTCTTACTAGTCTTTATCCCTTTTGTGTCGGCGTTTTGCTATTGGATTGTCCTCCATTTCTATTCCTCGTAGTGTTGCAGATGCTTTGTTTTAGCCACAATGGAAAACTGCTATGTAAGAGGAAATGGCTTCGCTTAAAAAGAATAACACTTGAGATCTTGTTGACCTCCCTAGAAATAAAGTCTCAGTTGGCTATAAATGGGTGTATACTATCAAACTAAAGCCTGATGACACTGTAGATCACTACAAAGCTCGGTTAGTTGCTAAAAGCTACACTCAAACTTATGGCATTGACTACTATGGGACATTCGCACTTATGACTAAGCTGAATTCTATTCGGGTGTTATTATCTGCTGCTACAAATCAGGGCTTGCCTCTCCATCAGTTTGATGTGAAAAATGTCTTCCTGTATGAAGATTTAGTTGAAGAGGTCTATATGAAGTTATCGCCTGGCTTCTTTCGTTTCCACTTCCAAAGGCAAAGTCTGTAAGTTGAAGAAATCTCTCTATGGTCTTAAGCAATCCCCTCGGGCTTGGTTTGAGAGATTTTAGCTGGTGGTTCTTCGGTTTAGATATTCTCAAAGTTAAGCTGATCATACTTTATATATTAAGCAACGTAATGGGGGACTTCTTATTGCCTTAATAGTTTATGTTGAGGACATTATTATCACTGGTAATGATCATGTGAAGATCTCTCAATTAAAACTGCAGTTGGCATAAGAATTTGAAATTAAAGACTTGATCCCACTAAGATTTTTTTGGGTATTGAGGTAGCTAAATCTAGGCATGGTCTCTTTCTTTCTCAGCGGAAGTATACTTTGGATCTCTTGACCAATACTGGTATGACAACTTGCAAGCCAAGTGAGACACCTATAGATCCAAATCATCGCTTTACAACTGATATGGGTGACAGGTTGATTGATGCAGGAAGGTACCAACTTTTGGTAAAACGTCTCATTTACCTCACTCTTACCAGACCTGACATTACCTTTGCTATAAGTATTGTGAGGTAGTTTATGCATGCCCCCACCACTATCCATTTTGATGCGGTTTATTGTATACTTCGATACCGAAAGACTAGTCATGGTACTGGACTTCTATATTCGGGGTGATCCGGGTTGTGCGTTGAAGGCAATACTGATATTGATTGGGATGGTTGTGTTACTGATTAGTGCTTGCTATTGTACTTTTGTTGGGGGGTAATCTTGTTATTTAGAGAAGTAAAAAACAGTCTGTTGTAGCTCGCTCCAGTACTAAGGTTGAATTATGATCCATGGCTCATGGCATCTGTGAGCTCTTGTGGTTTCGACTCGTACTGTTTAAGCTTGGATTTCTTGTCACATCACCTATGTGTCTCTATTGTGATAACAAGGCTGCTATTAGCATTGCACATAATCTGGTTCAACATGATCGTACCAAACATATCAAGGTTGACCGTCACTCCATCAAGGAGAAGCTTATTGTTGGTCTTATTTGTACTTCTTTTTGTCTAAATAGAGAATCAACTAGCTAATTTGTTTACCAAAGGTCTCCATCGTGATATATTCCACTCTTTGGTTCGCAAGCTGGGGCTTTTTACGATCTACCACCCAACCTGAGGAGTGTTGAGTTATTGTTTATAGATTTAAGAAATCTAAGGAGGAAGAGGAGAGAAACGTAGGGAGAGAGAGTGTATTATTCTCTCCCATACGGTAGTTGTTTTATTTATATAATATTGGGTATGTTACAAAAATACCCTTGCACCTGTATGACCACATATACGTCTACACTCCCCCCTCAAGCTGGGTGATAGATATCAAAGAGACCCAACTTACGAATCAAGGAAGAAAACGACTTGCGGCTAAGACCCTTTGTAAATACATCAGCAAGTTGATCTCCAGTTTTCACAAATGAGGTTACAAATGATGCTAGCAAGAAGTTTCTCTTTGATGAAATGACGATCAACTTCAATGTGTTTGGTACGATTATGTTGCACTAGGTTATGGGCGATGCTGATGGAAGCCTAATTATCACAATAGAGGTGCATAGGTGAGGTGACAGGAAACCCAAGCTTATAGAGAAGATGTAATCACAAGAGCTCACAAACACTATGAGATATAGAACAAAATTCGACCTCGACATTGGAGCGGGCAACAACAGACTGTTTCTTGCTCCTCTAAGTAACTAGATTACCGCCAACAAAGTATAATAACCGGAGGTAAAACGTTGATCAGTTACAGAGCCAACCCAATTAGCATCAATATATTCCTCAATACACAAGCCAGCTTGTCAAGAGTACAAAAGGCTAGCACCAACATTGTTCTTGAGATATCAAAGAATACGATACATAGCATCAAGATGCACAATAGTAGGGGCATGCATAAACTAGCTCACAACACTTACGAAATAAGTGATATTAGGTCTAGTGAGAGATAAACAAGTTAGATTACAAGACGTTGATACCTATCTGCATCAATTAGTTTGTCACCCACATCAGCGGTAAAACGATGATTATGATCGATTGATGTGTTAGTAGGCTACCAGTCTCTGTTAGAAGGTCCAAAGTATGCTTCCGCTGAGAAAAAAAAATACCCTTCTTGGATCGAGCCACTTTAATACCCAAAAAATATTGTAGGTGCCCTAGGTCTTTAATTTCAAATTCTTGTGTCAACCACATTTTTAACTGAGAGATCTCCATAGGATCATTGCCAGTAACAATAATGTCATCCACATGAACAATTAAGGTAGTAAGATGATCACTACTAGTACGCTTAAGAAATAAAGTATGACCGGCCTGACTTTGACAATATCCAAACTGAAGTACTACAAGTCTGAAGCGCTCGAACTAAGCCCGAGAGGATTGCTTGAGACCATAGTGGGCCTTCTTCAACCGACATACCTTTCCTTTAGAAGATGAAGGAAAAAAACCAGGTGGAAGTCACATGTACACCTCCTCAACCAAATCACCATGTAAGAAGGAATTTTTGACATTAAATTGGAGTAGAGGCCACCCCTTGTTAGCAGCAATAGAGATCAACACCCGAATAAAATTTAACTTAGCCACAGGTGTAAAGTTCTCTTGGTAATCAATTCCATAAGTTTGGGTGTAGCCCTTGGCAATAGCGATCCACAAATCCATCATGCTTCAACTTAACTGTGTATATCCACTTACACTCAACAGGAACCTTGTTCCTAGGAAGATCAACGAGTTCTCGAGTGCCATTCTTTTCAAGAGCAACCATTTCATGCTGCATAGCAGCCTTCTATTGCGACTGAGATAGAGCGTCTGCAACACTGCGAAGCACAGACACAAAGGACAAAGCAAGCACAAAAATACGATTTGATGGAGACAAAGACTAATAAGACACAAAATTAGCCAAAGGATATTCACACAAGATCTGACACCCTTTCGAACTGCAATAGGGAGGTTAGAATCATGAGAGTGAGGAGGAAGAAATGATGAATTACTTGGATCAGGAAATGGACCCAAAGAGACAAAGTAAAGACAAAGTTCTTTTTGTATCTCAGGCTTAAGTCCCTCTTTAAATCTAGTGATGCTCATATTGAGACTCTCATGGACTCCACATCTCATCCTAAGATTATCAAACCTCGTGATGTAGTCCGCGACACTAGATGATCCCTGACGGACTACGTAATACTGCTCGAGAGGTCTAATATGGTAATGACGTGGAACGTACTTCTCCTTGAGCCTCTTACGCATGTTTGCTCAACTAGTAACGGGTCTCTCATTTCTCTAATAAATCTCTTGCTCAACTGACTTCCATTAGAGCTGAGTTGACCCAACTAGTTTCATTTTGACAAATTTAACTTGTCTGTGATGAGAGATATCATCCTTGGTCCATCCCTTAAATCCAGTCCAAGAAATAATGGGGGTCTAAACGCCCATCAAAGGTAAACACCTCAGGACTTGGAGTTCTTCTACCATGACCTCTCATGGACCCATGGTCCGAATGGTGGTCTTGAACATGGTTTATGTGAACTCTCATACTTCTACTCAGGGAGAGTTTTTCCCAGAGGAGTATCCCTTTACTCCTCTTCTTGTTCCAGCCTTTATTTTTTATTCAGGTGCTTGTGCTGAGGAGGAGAAGGTGCTTCAGGTTTATACCAGAAAGAAGAAAATGACCACTACAGATGCTCCTCTTGTTCTCCACTAAGATGTCTCTTCTGATCCATCTCCTGATCTAGGTAATTCTTCCTCTCTTCTTGACTCTGATCTAGGTAATGATTTTCAAAAGCCAATTTAGGATTGTCATTGTTTTTTCCGGCAGGCTGAAGTGCATAAAATGAGAGTGGAAATGGCAGCCATGAAGAGGGATGCGGAACATTATTCACGGCAGGTAAGTGGCCTATGGTTTTTGTTTAGTTAATAGCTCTCTTTTTAATCACACAGTCTGCTCACATCTAGCTTTAGACATCATGTTATATCATAGCGCGAACTTCCTTTTCAACTTTTTTGCATTTGTGTCAACTTAAATGAAACATGACCGACCAAGTATATGGTGCTGTTTGATGTTGGTATTGGTAGTATGATGCCTGCTCCTCTTCAAATGCTTTAACATTTCTGGTAACAATCTTAGATGTCAAAACTCTGCAACTCTAAACCCAAAATGCTGACATACTCATAAGTCATACCTTAACATATTGTAAGATAATATAAACAGCATGTAAAAGTGTTCAATGGTTGAAAAAATTTAGACATACATAATATTTGAACATAAGTTGTTCTGGAAACATAAGGAGTTAATATTTTTTTCCCCCATACCACTTAAGGATCTAACATACTCCTCAAGCTCCAAAAGGCCATGCGTCCCTTGTAGAAGTATAAAAAATGTACTTTATATGTACAAAGGGTGAGGGTATATATGTCATATGGTTAGTATGGGTTTTTTGTGCAGGGAGAGGCTATTGGCACTCCCAAAATTGATCACCACATCCCCCCATTTTTCTATTCAAAATTTTGCCCCTCCCTAAAATCCCCCCTTCCCCAATTTACCCCTCCCCCCTCCTTCCCCAACATCTTTCTCCCTCCCTCCCACTTCGGCATTTTCTCTCTCCCTCCCTCTCTCCTCACCCTCTCTCTTCCTCTTCCTCTTCCTCTTCTCTCTTCTTCCCTCTCTCTCTCCCCACTCTGTTTTTTTTCCTGCATTTTCTCTCTCCCTCCCTCTCTCTCTCCTCTCCCTCCCCCTTCTTTGTTTTTTTCCTGTGTTTTATCTCTCCCTCCCTCTCTCTCTTCCTCTTCCTCTCTCTCTCTCTCTCTTTCCTTCTCCCTTCCTATTTTTTTTTTAGCGGGGGGGCGTTTGGAGGTGCAAGTCCGGGGCAGGTCCCTACCTATTCGGACCTCCATGTCCAAACAGGAGGGCCCCTGCCCGGACCTGCACCTCCGACGTCCCCCGCCAAAAAAAAAAAAAACAGGGAGGAAGAGAGAAGGAGAGAGAGAGGGAGGGAGAGGAGAGGGAGAGAGAAAGGGAGGGAGGGAGAGATAAAACGCAGAGGGAGAGAGAAAGGAAGAGAAAAGGAGAGGAGAGAGAGGAAGAGAGAGAGAGGGAGGGAGAGAGACATCGGGGTGAGAGGAAGGAGGGGTGTTTTGGGGAGGGGGTGAAAGAGGAATTTTTCTTTTTTTGGTGTGGTGATCAATTTTGGGGGTGCCAATAGCCTCTCCCTTTTGTGCATCTCTAAGGAAATGAATGGTATTTTACCATTTTACCCTAATCAAGTATAATACATATCTATCGTATGAAGACAAATTACACTCCATATGTTTCTCCCATTCTCCTTTTTTTTTTTTTCTTCTTCTCCTTTCTTTCTTCATCTTTTACTACAGGTTTCTTTGATATATATAGGGCCCAAGGTTTAAAATGTCGGTGTTGGTGGAAATGTCAGTCGGGCCAAAATAAGACATATATTGGAAATGTCAGAAAGAAATATTGCAACAATCGTGGAAAGTTAGGAAATATATTCTAATCTAAGAACGTAAACATAAAGAAACAAATAGATTAATTAGGAATGATAGCTTATTTTAATACTTAATTATAAATTTTAATACACTTGTATTTTAATGTTCTTGATAAATACACATGCATTTTTTAGGATATTGGTACATAATGCGTAACATATTATAATCCAATTGGATAAACATAAGGGAATAAGTAGATTTTCTTTCTTTTCTTCTTTCTTCTCTTGTCCTTCCTCTCCTTCCTTTTATTTTCTTTGAAATTTATTGTTTTTAATATGATATTTTAGCATAACAACACAATGTTGGCATTAGACAATAATGCACTACAAAAGGAGACTTTTTGCTCAACACATCGACCAAATTAGGTAATGTCATGTTGACATTGACATATGTCGGGTAATGTATAAGACATTTCAAGACATTTGATACCATTACAAGACCTAACAAAGACAACGACATGAGAGCCATCACCAGATGAGATCTAGGCATAATGTGCTACTAATGTCAGCAAACCCTAGGGTTGACGTCAACATCCGTATGGATGACTGTACTAGGAATGGAATCAAATTGAACCATGTGATAGCTCCCCATTTTCAACAAATTTTCATGATTTATTGGTGTATAGATCATTTATTTTGAATTGTTTTGAAAGAAGTTAAAAAATTCCAGTTTTGACAAATTTGTGATACGGTTGATTTGGGGGTTTTTGATGTAGTTTTTTGGAATTGGTTGATCTACTTTGAAGTTACGGATCAAACAAAGTTGACCTCATACTGTTTGAACTAGTTTTGAGATATCAGTAATGTTTTCTCCCCCTCATATTTACTGCCCAGCTAGGATATCCCCTTCTTTTTTTTCTTTTTTTGAGTTTTTGTTCAAAACAGCATTCGTAATAATAGTTAGGACTATTATATGCTGTGTACGATTGATGCCCTCATTGTGGATGATGTTTGGTTGATGGATCTTGCCAATTGAAGGAGTAGCAGTAATGCTTTGGCTCTATAAAGCTCTTCTTGGTACGTACGACTTCTTTATTGGACTGTGTAGTCCCAAGTCTGTGTGGTGATTAATTGTTAAGTCGTTGAGAGCTGTGTAGCTACCATGAACCACCTATTATTGGCCTGTGAAGGCCTAGATTCTGACAGTTTCTTAGATTTGAGATTGTGACTTGTGATACCTATTTCTTTTGGGATATTTCGGGTTATGTAGTTGTATAGAGGTGATAATAGTGGCATATGGCTGGAAACAGGTCAGATGTGAGCAAGTCTTCTATCCCAAGGGCTAGTGAACAATCAAGTACCAGCATCCTTAATGGAGGAGGTGTTGGGGCTACTAGTACTGAGGCTCTTAATACATAAATTATGAATGTACTCTTTGATAAAAACAATTTTCTTAAATGATTCCAATCAGCCGTGCTCTTCATTATAGAAAAGGGACGATTTGAGTATCTAACTGGTGATGTAAATGTTCTAGGCGGACAAGATCAATAATTTTCTAAGTGCCAAGCAAAGAATGTAACTGCTATGTCTTGGTTGCTAAACTCTATGCAACTTGTAGAAGTGTAATAAGTGTATAAGAAGGTATTCGTGTCATAGGACCTATTATATTATTGTATACATACCATATACATATGGTATATTGTATATTGTCAGTCCAATATAAATAAATTTTATGGTGTAAACGTGAAACTATAGTGTCTAAAAATCAATTTGGATTTATGCCTGGGAGATCAACAACTGAAGCTATTTTCCTGCTTTGACGATTGATGGAAAAGTATACAGAAAATAAGAAAGATCTTCACATAGTCTTGATTGACCTACAAAAGGCATATGATAGAGCACCAAGAGAGATCATTTGGTGTGTTTTAGATAAAAAATGGGTCCCAAACAGATATATTGACATAGTTAAGGATATGTATGATGGAGCGATAGCTAGTGTTAGGACAACGGGGGGAGAGACAAGTGA
>JAOXJP010176091.1:0-12566 GCA_025762735.1 Platanus orientalis
GACTATAATGGGTTTAAAGTACGAAACCGTGAAAGCGGATGAGGTGGGGTGTCTAACACCTTCCCCAACTCATAAACGAACAACTTACCTTAGAATCTTTGGGAATTGACAAGTTTAAGTGTGAAGTCAGACATTTCAAATCATTTTCAAAACTTAAACTTGTTTTGTTTTTGAAACTGATGTCTAGTCACATCAATTAAAAAATTGGTAGTGATTCCAAAATATTGTGGGATTTTTCTACGATAGTTAAGTCTCTTTTCATAAGAGATTTACCCGTCATACGAAAATCGAGGCCCACAGGCCCTAGGGCCACGGTTGTCTATACTATCGTCAAGCCTTACTTGGTGGTCGCTTGTAAGAGCTCCCACTGGCAAGCTATCATACGGAGGTTTCCCCCCTGGGGATGATTATATGTTTGAACTTTTGGTTTTGCCTCCGTTTTGCTGAAAATTTTGTCTCAAAACATGCCCAACAACCTTCAGTTGAACTCAAAACCAATTTCCAACCTTTAATTTAACCCACAAGATTATACAAGATAATTTTTCAAAGATTACCATTCCATTCAATCACATATTGCATAACTATCCTACCATCAAAAATCAATCCAGTATACTTTTATAAGATGATTAAATAAGAAAAATTACACCAAATTGAAGAAAACTTACAATAAACATGAATCTCTACTAATTGAACACAATACACAATATACCCTTAGATCTTCATTAGGGGATCTTACGGATTCAACCAAAACTCCTTTGACACAAGAGTTTGGCTGAATCCATGGATCAATTGTTAAAACAAGCTTCCCATGAATTTAAATAAACCAATAAACATATAACATTAGTAGATCTCATGGAATAATGTTGGGAATTGCAATTAATCTCTATCGATCTATATAATTTCTCTATGCGTGCAAGATCTATGTAGATCCAAGAATTACAATCAATATCTACTTAATATCATATGAATTTATGAAAATTATCAACAAATTAAGCAATGAAAACATGAATTACCACACACATATGAATAATGGGGAAAATTCAAAACAACAAAACATGAAGAGCCATGGAGAATTGTCTAAACAATTCTAACTCCTACATAATCCTAAGCCTAAACATGCTTGAAAAGAGATAATTCTATAGAATTTTGGTAGAGTAATACTTACAATGTTATTCTTTGATCTTCTATCTCTTTTCCTTTCCCCTTCTTTTCTTTCTTCTCATTCTTCCACCTCTTCCTCTCTCCTCTCCAAATTTGGAAGCTACTCTTAAAATAAAGAAGGTTCTCTAAAATGGAAAAAGGTCCGTTCTATTTGGGGTACATCATCCTTAAATAAATGATGTAACCCTAATGGGTTTTTGGATAATTCACCTATGGGGTTATTTCAATAATTTGGAGGGGAAGGGTGTTCTTAAGATTTAGGGTAGTTTAAGGGCATTTTGGGAGACATAAGACAAAAGAACATCCTTGAAATATTCTTCCATGCTAAGATCTATTTGGGTATGCCATTCATTTCCCAGTAATGGGCTTTAGTGAAAATACATTATTCTTAAGTGTATGTTTAGAGAAGACATGTTTTTCATGACAATATATTTTAACAAACAGGGCCCACTTGTCCACATGTAATACATTGTTTGTGCCCACAACTCCTTGTCATCATCGTAGAGGCCTCTCCTTTACATGTGGGAGACATGGATTGGAATCCCCCAAATGGCCTGGTTCTCTATTATTATTTTGTATCTACAGCCTTGGTTCTTGCCATATGTTCCCTATAGGGCAGAGTCATAAGTACTTAGTGGATCCATAAAAAGAATACACAGATTACACTATGTACTACGTTAGATTGTGTTACCACCAAAAGCCTCACTGTTTGATTGGAAAGGTTGGGATTGTCACACATGGTACAAGGAAGACTATTGAAGTGCCATAATAGGAAGTTCCAAGATTAGGCCACATGACATACAAAAAAACCAAGAGTGGTTACAACAATTGAAAGGGGGTTTCTCCATTACCACATGATAGAGGCTACAAGTCCAAAACATGGGATAGGTCATAAGAACATGTGGAGATCAGTTGAAAAAGGTTTCTTTAACTAAATGTGGGTTGCAAGACATGGGACAATGACAAAAAGGCAAGAAAGACATAGTAGATGATAACTGAAGACAAACTACCCATCTACATCTACAAATAGCAACAGACACAAAGAAGAGAATGAGCCACCTCCAACCAAGAACTTGACACATCTACCTTATCTACTCTTACCATGGTAGCTTTACCTTAGTTTAATTTAGTCCAATACACCTACTATTATATTCTATCCCTATGGAAGCTTTATTTAAATGTACTGCAGTTCATCTTCCTTTAAGAACATCTTAGGACAATCTTTGGAATCAATTTTATCCTTCAATTGATTATTTAACCTTCTTTTAGATTCACTTTCCCTAATAGAGTTGATTTAATTCCTCCACAAGATACACCTCCTAAATTGCAGCAACAACATCACTGTCACACGTTACACTATCACCATCATCATGGGTTATAGAACCACCACCATCTTATCTATGTTATTGTAAATGTATATGTTGTAAATTCCATGAGCTATAAAATACATGTGACGTTTAGACTAGGACATGACATGCCTATACTGAGTCATGTTAGAGTCTAAGAGATTCTTGGGTCTCATCTATATGAAGATCAACTCTGAAGACTAATAAGTCTCTAAAGAAGTAAGCCGGGAACATACAAAGCTCGTCCCAAAAGGTTCATGCCTCACTCGCACTCAAAAGGTAAACCAATGTAAGCTAATAGCCATAAAATGAACCAAAGGTCTCTAAGGGGGGTTACAAGAGTAATTGGACCTCCCTATTCCTTGGAGAGGTGATCCTGAGCCTTCTATAGCCTTTACAAGGCTTTTTGACATTTTAGTAGAGTGGGCAACTTGAGCCAAGGGGTGCCAGCTCGAACTATACTTAAAGGCTCGATCTGTCACTTAGTGAATTAAGCCTGGTTCGAGCCCTGCTCAAGTTGGTACCCCTTCTAGCTCGAGCAGATAATTCTTTAAAATCAGCAAATTTGCTTAAATTTTTGTGATAGCTTAAGCTGCTTGATAGCAGCTCGAACTAGGCTTGAGTCGAGGACCCAACTTGAGCCAACGAAAACTAACTTTTAAAAAATGATTCTAAATTGATGCTTGAGGTTATTTGACCATTGGGGGTTGTTCCAAATTAATGAATTAGGCCTTCCCATATCCAATATAAATAGAGATGAGCTCTCTAATGGCTTTTGCACAAATCTTGGGAAATCTAAAGAGACTTTGCTCCCTAACTCTTTGTGAATCATTCTCTTGTCTCTTATGAGCCTAGTTTAGAAAATCTATATGAAGACCATTCTCTTCTTTCTCTCTACACTTGCAAAGGTATATCTTCAAGATGAAGACTTCAAGGGTTCTCCAAAGAGAAACCCTAGTGAAGATCATTGTCAGAAACCAAGGCACACGTACTTAAGGAGGATTAACCCACCAGTGCAAGCTCTATAAGCTTAGAGAGCCTACATAGAAGCATTGGGGACTACTAGTCACACCAAAATCAACAAGGTGTAACCCTAACTTGTGTGAAAAAGAAAAATCAACCTTCAAGTGGTATTCTTTGCTTTTGGCTTTTCATTTAAATACTTGAGACCGTTGCCTTCCGCCGGAGGCATTGGAAGGAACACTACACTCGTTGGAGACACCAGGTGTTGATTAGCTTGTTAGAAAAGTAGTAGGTTTTATAATTTTAACCTTGATTGTAATCTTATCAATCTTAATAAAATTATTGTAGCTCGATGGTGAGCTTTGACAATGGATGTAGGTCATTGTGTCGAACCACTTTACATCTTGTGTATTGTGTATATGCTTGTGATTTGTCAATTTACTTAGCATTTACTTTATCAAACATTGCAATCAATTGAACATTCTCACACACTATACATTTGGGCACTTGCATACTCAGGCACAAACCATCAAAGTGTATAATTATTCAATTGGTCAATTACACTAAGATTAATTCAATTAATATCTTAAGAACAATTGAATTGGGGTAAACTAAAAGAAATTTAAATATATCCTATTCACCCCCTCCAAGATAACACACATAGAATTTCATTTGGTATCAGAGCAAGGTTTCTCTTATAGAGTTTTACAACCCGAGTTAGATCTTAGTAAGAATCCTAGAAGAACACTAGATGGCCAATGAAGATGGTAGTATGTCTATCAACACACTTCCTATAATGCCTCACCTTTTACTGAAAGGGTAAAATTATAATTTTACCCCTATAAGGATAAAATTATCATCTATCATATTCTAGACATAACTTAGAGTGGTTTAGAAACATGCTAGATCAAGCTTGAAGTGTTAGAATCAAATTGGGCCTTGAATGTGTCAAGTTCAAAAGTTATCTTGATTATGTAATTAGAGTCACTTATTGGGCCCTTTGACATAAATCCCAAGGAAATTAGAGGCTGAGTCATACCTTATTGGAAAGATCTTGAATCTAGTTTCCAACCCAATAAACGGCACCAAATTCCAATTTTTCTACAGAAAGTTATGGCCAATCTCTCGTAGGATGTTTTTGTTGAGAAATTCTGGGGGTTTCGGGTGTGTGTAAGCCGGTTAGTCACCCGCGTGGTGTCGCAGTTGACCAAGGAGGGGTATATGGGTCGACCGCCACTGCCCAGATTTGAAAAAAAAAAAGAAAAAAGAGGGGATTCCACCCCTTTTTACATGGGAACTTTAGGTAAATGGTAATTTCACATCTAGAATGTGTAAACTACCTTATTCTAACCCAAAATGGACCAATAGGGATTAAGTTTAAGGTCATGTGGGAAAATTGAATTGATATGATTGGTTTGTCAAAGCAAGGGGGAGGATCATTTTATGCTTTTATTCAACAAGGGGTAGGATTGATTTGGTTTAATTCACATGGATTGGTGACATGAACCAATAAGGATCAAGCTTAGGGCCATATTGGCAATCCAAAGAAGTTTGATTGGTTAAGGGGAATCAAGGGGGGGGATTGTTTTGGTCTTGTTTAGCCAAGGGGGAGATTAATTTGGTTGAGTTCACATGGATTGGTGACATGGACCAATAGGGATCAAGCTTAGAGCCATGTTGGCAATTCAAAGAGGTTTGATTGGTTAAGGAAAATCAAGAGGGGGATTGTTTTGGTTTTGTTTAGCCAAAGGGTATGATTGATTTGGTTTAGATCACATGGATAGGTGACATGGACCAATAGGGATCAAGCTTAGGGCTATGCTGGCAAGTTAATGGGATTTGATTGGTTGAGGGAAATCAAGGGAGGGGGTTAAATGTGCTAAATGGTTAGGTGGATCAAGATTTCTATAGATTTTTGAAATCCATGTGATTGATCCAATGGGGACTATATGGGGTGTATAAGGGGATCCTAATCTAAGGTTGAGAGGGTTAAAACATTTAAGTGTGAATGCATTAAGGGGCATTAATGAGATAAAATCATGAAGGTGAGCTCATAAATGCCTTAATGCATTACTTTCCGAAAAAGTTGAACCCCTTACTAGTCTACATGCCTTTTGAGCTCTCATGCTCAGAAAGTTACAAAATCAGTGTCCATTTTCAAAGTCCTAGATGTTCTGGTAGCAATGGATCAGTCAGAACCAAATTACGATAAGGGTAGGGATGAAATCAAAGGTTCTCTCTGATAAATATTGGAGGGGTAAAATTATCAAATTGATTTTTGGAATCTTCAAACAAAAGGTGGACCTCATCTTTTTGTGATCCATTGTCTTTGATTGCTCTGAATTCCAATATCCGAGCAATAAATTGGGCTCAAAACCCCTCTTTAGGCAGCTGGAGAGACCCTGACTGAAAATTTCAATGTGGGAGTTGTAGTTTTTTGCAAAAAGTGTGGTTTAGGGTTTATTGAAGCTTAGTGAGTTTGAAGTCTACAAGAATTGATAAGTCATCCAACAGATTTCTGGGCAGTTACCGAGGATTTTTCGAAGCAGGGTCGCGTGACGATAAACGACTCTTATAGCTCATTGGAGAATGGTAGTGTTAGGCTAACAGGGACCTTCTATTGATTTGGCTTATGAAATAGTCTTTCAAGGGCAGGTAAAAAACTGAGAAAATGACCCTGACCTAACTGAATTCTAAGTCTAAGGGAGTTTCTGGGGACTTTCCGAGTGCCAAATATAGACGAACTGAGCATCATCCTGGCTTGGATAAAATGTAGTGAGTAGGCTTGCAAAAGTTACTGATGCAATTAAGGGCGATGGGATTTTGAATGCCTCAGAGTTACTGAGGAGTGGCCACTAACAGATTGAATTTCGGAGTTCTGATGCATTCTTGGGGTTTAGTTGAGTACAAGGTTTTTTGCCTAAATGTGTAGCTCATTTTTTGAGTAATTAGGAGAAACCAAGTGAATTGACTCTTTCGATGCTCCTTTCCATTAGGGGGTTTTGCGAGGAACTCACAAATCCATAGAGATGGGCATTGATTTATCGAGATTTGGAGGTCCAGAGAACATTCTGGACCAAAAAAAAGCAAACGGAGCCAGAACTAATTTTCAACCCTTAAGGAAGATTTGAGATTTCACAAGGGTTTGAGACCTCGGATGCTACGGTTTGGTGAAATGACATATTAAAGATAACTCTGAGACTGAAAGATGATCACTAACATTTCTAAATCCTAACACCAAATGAAACTTTGAGAGCTTTTTAAGCGTCATTTTTCAACTAGGGATTTCAAAGGTTGAGAAATTAGTTGTTGCCAGTTTCTGCAAAGTTTGCTCCTGAGATAGGTTCCTTGAAGATGGTGGAGATTGAATTGTGTAGGACTTGACCTTACTCAAATCAGGTGATGGGAAAAGCTTTAGGGGTCATTTGAGGGTTTAGGGATAAATCCTGAAGGCCACAGGGCAAAATGGTATTTTTTCTGTTTATGCTACTAAAAGGGGTAAAAATGATAACTCTTCGCATGTGATGCTTCGTCATGGGAAGGCTTATAGAGGCTGAAGAATATGTAGACAATGTGTGAAGATATCAAATTTTGGTTTTTGAAGGCCCAAAGGAAAAAATGATAATTTTTTGCCTGTGATGCTTCGCTGTGGGAAGACTTACAGAGGCAGGATAAATTGAGGCTAATGTATCTAGTGGTCTTGAATGTGGATCCTCATAGTCCTGCTGATGCTTTTTGAGGAATTAGGGTTTTAATAAAAAATTGTGTTCTTGGGCTGATTCACTGCACATGGTACGATATTGATGATATTTTTTGCGACCGAAATATTCAAGGAAGACTTCACAAGAGATGTCTAACCTCCTAGTATCAAATTTGTTCTCCCTAAATCAGGGTGTTTAAAGTCTTGATGCCTAAATGCTGCTTTGCTGCTCTTCATTTTATTAGATGACCTGAATCAAAATTTGGATGCTGACAATAGAAATAACATAGAAATAAATAATATAATTCAAAGTAATACTTAACATAAAAAATTTCCCTTAGGAAAAATTATGCCAACTAGATATACCACCAAAAATAAAACACTTTATATGAAAATCATATAATAATACATTACCTACAAGAGATAATTTACTATGGAGAAATATTAATATAGATCCAATATGCCATTTAAATAATGAACATAATAAATCGATATTACATAGTCTTATAACATGTCCTAGGGTCGTACAAATATGGTATGCCTCTACAATATCAATTAGAACTACATGTTACAATGAAAATAATTTTAAGGACTGGCTTAAAATTTGGTTTTTGACGGATAGAATAACCAATAAGAAAAGGAAATGGTTATGTAAACGTATTTCTATCTACTGTTGAACATGGAGGCATTAGAATAATATTATTTTCAATGGAAAACCATGAGATATAAACTTATTATTGTTTAGTGCATGCAAACTAATAAAGGACTTAGAGGACCTAACAATGACTCAAGATAAGAAAAAGAATGATGATACTAGGTGGATGCCTACAAAGGATGATTATTTGAAGATGAACTTTGATTGAGCTTTATCGATAAGAAAGCAGAAGGCAAGCATGAGGATTGTTGTGCGTAACTCAAAGAAAGTATGTTTTACTGTTCGAACCAAATTAAGAAGTATATGCTAACCTCTAGTTGTTGAGAGCGAGGTAGCTTTACTTGAATTATAAACAACTATATCCATAGGAATCAAAAAAAGTTTATTGTAGAAAGCGACTCAAATTGTAATTGAAGCTATGAAAAAACCTTTGAAAGAACATCCAAATGAGATTATGAATTATATTAAAGAGTACAAAGAACTTTTTAGATCTTTTTATTTTATTTGTCCCAGCATGCAAATAGAAGTAAGAATAAAATAACACATCTAGTGGCCCAAAGTAGTTTTGAAAATAATGGTATAAATCTAAAACTTTAGTGTATTCTTAAAAATATATAAAATGCTATAGATAAAAAGGCAACCATATATACGAACCAATGATTTTAATATAATTATTTTATTGTCAAAAAAAAAAACAACAACCATTTGGAGTGAAAAAGTGAGCCTTTAGAATTTGGTATGTTCCTTTAATAAATGACTAAGGTTTGCCTTGCATCATGCATCAGGGATGGACAAATCAGCGTCAAAAGGTGGAAAGCATCCCCAAAAAGTGTAAATCACTCTTACGGCCTGATGTGTCCGCCCCTGATGCAAGATGGACCTTAGCCGTTCGTTAGGGGTAACACCAAATCCGAGGCGAAAAGTGAGAAGGTAAGGCTTTGGGTTTTATATGGGTACAAGAAGAATAGTTTCTTTATCATAAAATGCATTCATGAGTAATTAATAAAGACAACGTACAATGACGAAAGGTAACGATAGTGGTCAACATGCAATCGAAATCCCTCTAGCAGGGAGAGTTTTGTAATTTCAGAAAGCTTAGGGGAAAATAAATTGTGAGAAAGTTCCGGGATGGTTTTTGTAATTAAGCCAGAAAGAAAGAAGAAAACAAAAAATTGAAAACCCCACATGCATGTGTCATGTCTAATAGAGAAAGGGTGGAATTTCATCCCCCATTGGTGTTGGAACTATTTTGTAAGAACAATGGGGGCTTACAACGTCCACACATTGTCATTTTTTACAAAATCAGAGTTTGGAGATGGGATTGACAGGTATTGGAATCCATCGCCTATATCTTAAACCTAGACCAAATTTTCAACTTATTTATTTATTTCTTTACTTTTTGAGGTGAGGGGGACTCGCACACGAATCTTGTGAGAACTGTGCAAATGGCACCAGAGGGGCAAATGCATCAGAACTGAAAAGTGATTTACACTTTTTGGGGGTACTTATCACTTTTTGGTGCTGATGTGTCCACACCCTGATGCCATTTTCACAGTTCTCACAAGATTCGTTTTCACAAGCTGGGCATCCTGCCATCCTCTGTCGCAAGGTCTTTGGTTTCAACCCCCACCAATCACAAGGCAGTAAAAAGCATGTCCAAGGATAAATCAGCTCATCGCACAAGATGCTTTTTCCCACCTCGAGGTTGGCAGAGACATGTGTTGGGACATAAATCAAATTTTTACCAAGTTGTCAGCCTCAACTGAAAGGACCTAAATTTGAGGATGACTCTGAATTGGATTCTCCCTCCAAACGTGGATGATTGACGCTAAAACATTTAAAGGCAACTAATGATTTGATAGCTCCCAGTACTATACCATTATAAGCATCACAGGACCGAATTCCTGGCTGTTGTTAGGTTGGGGGACCATTGACCGGCCGCTCTACTGTGTCGAGACTTGGATTCCTGGTGTACGTTCGTTAAGTTGCCCACTGACAAGATGTTAGCCTCTCAATTTTTGTGCTCTGTTGCACTCTTGTACCATTAATTACCCAGAAAGAGAGAGAGAGACCTGAATATCCGTCTGTTGAGAGGATTTGCCCGTAATAGGAAAAGATGAAAAAATCACCATGAAAATAATGGGATCAGTTTATGAACGCTTTCCTTAACAAACGCTAATCACTACTTCTTGTCAGGGGTTAACACATCAGCGTTGAAAAGTGATTTTCACTTTTTTGAGGGGTGCATATTCACTTTTCGGCACTGATGTGCCCACTGCCTGACAAAGAGCAGTTAACATTCGTTAAGGTGAGCATTTTTTATCCATTCACAAAATAATAGGTGGCAAAATAAAGTATGGAAAAATATTTTGGCAAAATAAAGTAGAAAAACATTTTATTTTTGTATTAAAACATGGCTGATTGCAAACAAAAGGCAACAAATCATCTTTCACTTTATTTTCATTTAGTAGAAAAAGGCAGTAAAACAGTTTATAAAAGTATTGGCAAAAATTGGAAATGTTTCAGTTCGAAAGTAGTTTTACTGGGTAGCTTTCATGGGAAAATCATACACTTTCTCACACTTCCCCACACCTTTGCCTCTAAACAGCACAACCTTAGCTCCAAAGAATATAAAAACATAATAATGTAATTTAATAAAAATAAGAACAACTCTCAAAAATATTGGTAAATACCCCAAATCAACATGATATTTTGAAGCTACATTAGTGAAACCAATTTGAAATTCATTCTCCACATTCCCGTGAAGCAAAAGAACCGAGCATTAAACTTATTCCAGGGACGGACAAGAGCAAATCATCTGTGACTTAAATTAATTAGCTCATGTGTGGAAGTGCACCACAGATTGACACATTATGTGTTTTTTTACTTTGTTGCCTCAACTTTTTTAAATGAACACTTTTTAACACTTTTAATCTTATACTTACCACGTGTTAACCCATGGTATGGTCACACATTAGGTCATACCAATTAACATTTGTTTGAGACAAGAAGCCTGAAAGTCTAGCTAATGAGACTTTGAATCATTATTATAGAACTCAGTCACCTTGATAAGTATCCTAAGATGATTAATTCTTTTCCTCTACTTTTTTTTTCATTAATATTTTGGTACATTTCACTTGCCAATTTCTGGCCACCACCACCAGTACAACGACTTAGATAACAAGCAGGTGCCCACACACACTGCACACCTAGGGATTCGAAACCCAAATCCTCCACATGGGAGGCTAATGACACAACCACCCAAGCACAGGCTGTTGGCATTATTTCCCTCTATTTTGAACTACATAGATTTTCTGAGGTATTCTCCTAAACTGCCCTGGGAACAACCTAATGTCATGGGTTTCCCATAATTCCCAGTCATAACCACACGTCATTAATAGATGATTGTAAGTCCCTAGACCTTTGTTTGACGAGCTTGACCCGTAAAACATTAGATTCAACACTGTCTAAAATCGTAAATACATACTGTAATTATCATAGATGACCAAAACTTTCTGTGGGGTTGTTGGAAGTTTTCAGCAGCTACGTGAAACCTTAAGAGGGAGGGCGGGATGGGATTTCGGGATTTGTTTGTTTTCAATAAAGCCTCGCTTGCCAAACAAGCTTGAAGATTATTCAAGAACCCTGATTCACTTCGGGCTAGATTTTAGAGTCTCTATTTTCCTAAAGTATGATTTCTTCTCTCTTAATTCAATGATGAATAACTCCTAGGCTTGGAAAAGTACCCTTTATGGAAAAAAGAGTTACTCTCGAAAGGTCTTAGATGGAAGATTGGGTCTGATGAGTTGATTAATTTATGGAAAGACCCTCTGATCCCTTTTTTCCCCTAATTTCATAATTAACCATTTCCCCCCTGTTGGCTCTCCTTGTGTCCCCGATTTGATCAATCCAGCTTCCTGTAAATGTTGTCCATCTAGTGTTAATTGAAGAATTGGTAAGATTCCCCTTAGTTTGTTCCCACCGCGAGATAAGCTAATCTAGCATTTTGATAATTAAAAAAAAAAAGGTTCTTGTTTGGTTAAGTTTGCCTATCAAGTTGTTATTGTTCCGGAGCCCTCTTCCTCACTCCCTGTTCCTCCTCCAAGAAAGCCTTGGATTAGGTTGTGGGATCCTTCCATCCCCCAAAATATTAACACTTTTTGTGGAAAACATATAATGAAGTCATTCGTACCAAATTGAATTTCGTAAAAAGAATATTGAAGTTGACCCTCTTTGTTCACAATGTAAAATGAAGGAAGAATCAGTTTATCATTACTTGGTCTCTTGTGATTTCTCTAGTAGAATTTGGTTTGCTAGTTTTTTAACTTCAAGAATTGAGGAATCTAACAATTTTTTATTTTTTTGCAAATTGCTTTATGAAATGGTTTGATAGGAATAATATTGATAGATATGATAAAATTGATATTATTTCTTCTTTGGCCATCTTTTGTTGGAATATCTGGAAGTATAAAAACTCTCAATGCTATGAGAATTCTCCTCCAAATTTTTATAAGGTTCTTTTTTATTCTTATAGGTGTAGATACATAAGTTTTATTTAAATTGTAAATAAAAGCCTATACCCTCGCAAATGTATACAAAAGGGACAAAAAATCATATATAGGCCTCACACTCATAAAATAAACCTAAATACATAAACAAGTCCATTTTAGCCTAGTCCGGGTTTTTAAACAACAACCCATAAGACCACTAAACCCACTTGTGTTAGCCCATTAGCTGGCTC
>JAOXJP010176102.1:0-12565 GCA_025762735.1 Platanus orientalis
GAGAGTGTCGGGCCAAAAACGGGCTTGGGTAAAACTTTTCGGAATGAGTTTGGGCATACCTCAGTCCCGCCTGATTGACAGCCCCTAAACCTCTCTGTAAGAAAAAATTGTCTATGATCCTTTGTGACTGCGCTACAGACTGACATATGGTGTGTATTGGGGTTAAAGCATAAAAGATTCTTAGTTCAAATATTAGGTAAAAAAAAGGCCGCCATCATGTGTCAGTCAGTGGTTTAGTCGGGGAGAGTCACATAACATTATTGTTAGAAATGTAGTTTCTCGGTTGACACAAATCTGTACGTAAAGTAATATTTTTTTAAGAATCTTGGGTTTAAAAAGTCGAGGTGTGATACAAATCTGTTCGTTTCTTTCTTTGTATTTTCTTTACATGCTTAATATGTTTACTTCAATATTCGAACTTGGAAGAGGATGTGATCCAAGAGTCGTTATTCCCTCACAGACTCTATTTGAGGTCTCCCCTCAAAATAATTGAAAAGAATGAAAAGCTGATAGAAGATTATTTTTGTTTATTGTAGGAGAGAAAGTACTGAATAACTTGACTCGGATAGTTGTGATTATATGGATGTTTGTGGTGCTAATCTTGAACTCTAGCTACACAGCAAGCTTATCTTCAATGTTGACAGTTCAACGACTCCAGCCTACCGTCACAAGCATTGAAGAACTTAAGAAGAACAAGGACTTCGTGGGATACCAGCAGGGCTCTTTTGTTTTAGGTCTCCTTAAGCGGTTAAACTTCGATGAGTCAAAGCTCAAGCCCTGCAAAACTGTTGCTGTTTGCGATGAAGCCTTGTTAAAAGGGAGTCAGAATGGTGGCATTTCTGCATACTTTGAGCTGATGCCTTTCGTCAAGGTCTTCGTGGCAAAGTACTGCGACAAATACACCATGGTTGGCCCCCTGCACAACACGGACGGATTTGGCTTTGTTAGTCTCTCTCTCTCTCTCTCTCACACACACACGCGGGATAAGGCTATGTCTCTCTCTCTCTCTCTCTCTCTCTCACTCACACACACACACACACACACACGGGATAAGGCTATCTTGAGTCAGTCAAAATTTAATATATTTGATTGCACACGGCTGTTTAGATGGAGAGTAGCGGTAAGAAAGCTGTCAATTGTGCTGGGCTGGCCCCAAGCCCAACATGTCTGGCCCTGAAAAAATTGGGTTGGGACAACCTAATTCCAAGTTGGTTTACATTTGGATCCAACTTTTTAGGCTCAAAGTTTTATTTGGACCGAGTTTAAGCAAACTCAAGTTCAATCTGAGGCCCTCTGAACTAGTTAGCAAATCATAATTTTATTTATTTGGTTATATTAACTCTATATTTTTTTATTTATTTTTGGGTCCATATAATATATATTTGAGGGTAATTATTGGCCTAAAATCAATTCAAAAATTAAGAAAAGAGTTTTAATTTGAGCAGTTCGAACTCTGCCGAACAAGCTGAGTTTGGGAAAAAAAATTTAGGCCCGAGGCTTATTCTGACTTAGTTTGAGCAGGGGTAAAATATTTTGGGCTGAGTTTAGGCAGACCTCGGCATAAGTGAAGAATGCTGACCCAATTGACAGCCCTAAGCATAAGTGAAGAATGATTGTCTTTGACACAAATATCTAAAGGCATGTCATTGATTAACACAAAATGTGTTTTTGAATTTGATGTATTTTTGTACCACCTACTTTTTTAATTGAACACATTTTAAAACATTTTTACTGCCAAAGCAACACGTCAGTTTATAATTCACCATAGACACTACAAAGGCACTTTCATCACAGAACATTTGCTGGGATAGTGTGCTGTGTAACAATATCCCAGGGAATTTGAAACACCCCTTAACAAACCCCTATGGTCCACCCACTACACGTAGTGTCAAAATAGTTATCCCTCCACATGTCCACCACTGGTAGCGGGCAGTAGGCATTCATTGAAGGGTCATATGAAATCCAGTGTAGTAACATTGGCATATGCTTGCACAAACCATTGAGAGAGTTTGGATCCAGGCTTTATCTGTTTGCTATGAAAGGCTGGTTTTCTCATAATTCTTGATAATTTCTCGAGAAAATCATTTTCCAGCTGTCTTATTGCCAAAAACAAGAAATTCTCAATTTTCAAAATTTTCTCATGCACCTAACTATTTTTTTGTCCACTACCATTTTTACACAACTCTTGCCTCCTTTCACACGAAAATTGTAATATAGACATTTTCTTTTTCTTGGCAACCAAACAGCCATAGAAAAAGAATAGGAAATTGCAAAATTTTCTTTTCTTTTCTTTTCTTGTGTAATTTTCTTTTCTATCATTTTCTATTCAATTCAAGTCAACCAGACAGGGCCCTAACAATCGTCTAGGATGAAAACCAAACTAATTAGACAATTAAAACCTTTTATACTATATAAACCTGTTAGATCTCTCTCTCTTTCTCTTTTTTTTTTTTTTTGTCTTTCTTCTGGTAGGATCTTGTGTATGTACCATATGATGGGTCCCTGTTTTACATGCCCTAAATATTATGATTGTAAAGGACATTCCCATTTATAATGATTGGATTCTTCAATTAACCATACTTAATTGGCTTCTTTTCTCTTACGTTTACAGGTTTTCCCTCGAGGGTCCCCTTTGGTGGCTGACATTTCGACAGCTATATTAAATGTAGCCGAAGGAGATGAGTTTGTGGAGATCGAGCGAGCATCATTTGGAAATCCTGGAACTTGTTCAGGCCCGAGCACCAACATCATTTCAAGCAGCCTAACCCTTAATAGGTTCCGTGGCCTCTTCATCATCATAGGAACTGTTTCAGGCTTTGCACTTATTGTTTACTTATCAATATACTTCCATAAAAATGGACATGTCTTAAAGAACAATAATTCTAGAGACACGGTATGGTCAAGCATCCATGCCATATTCAAGCTCTTCGACCACAAGGATTACTCTTATCATATTTTTAACAAGGAAGAAGGTAGTGGGGGACAAGTAACGGAAGAAAGAAAAATTGATGCGTCAGCGGATGCTAGTATCTCTAGAAGCTTGTCTAGCGTTTCCACAAATACTAGTAGAAGAATTATTACGTTAGAAGAAGGAATGATCCCGTTTGAGCAAATTGTTCCAAACTTAGATTTGTTTCTCTCAGAAGAGATGGTTGATGTGAACCTATCAGAATAATTTTCTTTGTACTTCATTTTGGCATGCATGTCATTCTCCACAGCATTGCACTGGGGATACAAAAATAGTTAGAATAGCACTGAAAATTACTCCTATACATCTTATTTACGTTCTTTTTCTCTCTTTTACCCTCGAAATAAATTAGAGAATGATTGAGCCAAACCACTTACGAAGAGAGTATTTTCCCTTAAGTAATATGACATGCATATATGTATATATAGACCAATGATTACAGAGTTGTTTACATATTTGGAGGTTTTATATAGTTGATTTGTCATATCTTGGATGGTTTCAGATCTCATATTTCCTCAACTATTGTAATATTTGAGTTGCTGATTTTCTCTATGCTAATACCCTCCCTCAAGTTGAAGGGGCAGTCATGGACCAACAACGTATTCCTCAGCGTCTGAAAAAATGACGATGATAGACCTTTAGTGAAGATATTATAATGATTTGATCTAGTGTGGAGATGTTGCAGATGTCAATCATTACAGATTAAAGCAAGAGAGATTGCACTCATGTTTCCATGTGTGAACCGAACAGCACAAAAATACACCCACAACTAATAAAGAAGCTCACCACCCACAAGCTCACCACCCACAGGAATCCACCCAAGAGACAGCGAAAGGTAGATATGTTAACTACTCAATGAAATCCTCTAAAGAGATACAGAGCAAACTCGCCACCAATCAAAAATCCATCGAAAAGATAAAAATTACAAAAGAAATCCTTCTTCTCAAAGCCAAAGGCTAATTATATTCAAAATATCAAATTCTATGCCAAATCCATATAAAGCAATGGGCTTATACATGACAAGTGTTGGAACAATCCTTCAAACAGAGTAAATACCCCCAACAACTTCTTACATAATAAAAATAACAATTTAGAGTTTCAAGACTCAATTACCTAAGTCTTTTGACCAAATTCTTGAAATACAACTAACTATACTCATAAAGATTAATCCGAGAATTGAAAAAGTCACAAGAAACCTCAAACACATAGCTTTGGGTGGCTCACAATCAACACAGACACCCAGTAGGAAATTAGGCATCACTTCTTCTAGAAGACTCTAAATTACACACCGTTTGATGCATAAAAAACTAGACTCCCAAAGCTTTCCAATGGTTCATAGGTTCTAGGCCAATTCGCATAGAATTAATACAGATTTACTTCAGAATTTACCCCAAAACTGTTGATTGAGACTATTTTAAAACATCAGCAAGTTGATGTTTTGTTTAGTAGAAGTGTCATGGTACACTCTAGTATCAAGCTCCCATGGTTGGAAAAGAATTGTTGTAAGACCAAAGTTTTTTGCTCCCAAAGGAGGATTGAAATTTGATATTCAAATTACCCTACCTTTTAAAGGTTGGTTTATTATTTTTACTTTTATTCCAAGCTTTCCTAAGAAAAATTGTTAATAACCACCAATTCTAAGAGTGGTGCACCTTTGATTCTCTAATCATTTTACAAATTGTAAATAACAAGCAAAGTGCATAAAATAAAAAAGAAGAAGATATAATAATGAGGCTTTTATTGATATGTTGATGTAATACAACTTGTAACATGCTACATACATTTTGTATGACTTTGAAACATAAATTTCTATACTTATACAATTTATAACTCTTAACATGAATTGGAAAATGAAAGGCTAATGTAAAGCTTTTCTTGAAAAAAATTAAGCCATTTTTGAGAACAAAAGGAGGAAGAATGATAGGGGATTGTTTTGGAACTTCAAAGAATTAAATTGGAGGGTAAAAAGACCTAGGGACATGTACTAACCTAACACAAGGGGTTGGACATATACCAACCCACTAGGCTTTGTAAAGCACCAGTTTAAGACCTTCAATGGTTCCACCAATCCTAAGCAACATGTTGCTCAATTCAAGTCTCAATGCAAACAAATTCAACATAAAGGGGAACTCATGCTCAAATTATTTTTTCAATCCTCTAATGGTGTAGATTTTGTTTGGTATTCTAACCTCCGAGATGACTCTATCTTAGATTGGGAAAAATGAAATGGGAATTCATCAACCAATTCTAAAGTATGCACAAAATCATTGGGATCACTGAATTGGTGCACGAGAACCAGCGTGAAGCTAAGGTTGTTGCTGACAACATTAATAGGTGGAAAAACCTCACATACTCTTGCAACCAAAATTTTACACCTCAAGAACTCATTTGTATGCGCTTGAACAACCTAATGTATGAGTTATCGATTTGCCTCACACCTCAGGACTTCTTAGGGTTCAATAACCTAATCCCATGACCTCCAAAAGAAGATCATGGAAAATAAAAGAGAAAGAATGGGAAAAGCAGTAGTCAACAAGTTGGAATCCGTTATAATAGGAACTAAAAAGCAACCTACTAGGATCGTCACCAAGGAGGCTGAGTTGACACAAGAAAAGATGGTTCTTAGGAATCTATCCATAAAGAACTTACATATTCCCTGAAAGTGACATAGAAAGTCTCTTTCATCAAACTATTGAAATAGAGAATATCATTCTCTCATAATCAAAGAGACCGGGGGAAGCTGACATAGTCAATGATCTCAAATACCGCAAGTACCATCGCTTACTATGACATACCATCCATAAGTACTTTGCCTATAAAGACAAGCTCCAAGATCTTATTGGCAGAGGAGAAATAGTCTTTGATGCATAAATTGAAATGCCTACTACCACCAACTCCGTCTTTGCATGTAATGAATTAGATGAACATGAGGATTATATACCACAAGAAGAGCTTGAGATAGATGCCGAAGAGGAAGACGAGTGGACCATCTTCAAAAACAAGGCTGCCCGAAAAAGGGGACTTCAATCAAAGAAAGTAGCTTAAAATCCTATAGAAAATGGTATGGCCAAGTGTGCCAAGAAACACCCGCTAAGACTAAAAGGGGTGATCAAGAAGAAGCTAAAGAAATCTAAACTAAACAAGAATAAGGCATTGGTAAAGCAAGTGGACATGTTGGTGAAGTCCCCTCGAGTGCTGATCACATTAAAAGAATATATGTTAGAAGAACTAATTCCCTGAATTGTCATAGGATGACGACGGGAAGGGGCTTGTACTTCCATGCAGAATGGTTTTCCATTGAGGATATACAGATACCACCCCGAGGCAATGAGAAGAGCCATCATGGGCATAGGCTGTCTCTTGGTTCAGTATCAACCTAGCTATAGGAACCTTTATGTATAGGGATTGTTTTAAAAAAAAAAGATCCTACAAATTTGGAAGGTTAAACATAAAGGAGACGAGGTCTTCTATAACCTACGGGAACTACAACAAAAAAGGGTTTTTTACAAGGTTTAAAAAGCAACAATAAAACTCTTTAACGATGTTTTCAAAATGCAACATGAAACATTGTAAATTAGGTATAAAATCAAATTGGTATTGTGTAACTATTCTAGGAGACCCCCAAAGACCAAGGTTTTATCCTAGAAAGGCCTTAAGACCAATATATGCCCTTAGGTGAAATTGTTCCAAAAAACCCTAGTGAAACATGAACCGAGAAGTAAATATAGACATCTCAACTTAAAATGGTCATAAGTTTTAATCTTGACATCTGCTCGAAACCCACAAGTACTCAAAACAATCGGCTCGATGAGCTCCTTCTAGCTGAAATGATCATGTCATAAATGATTGCAAATATCATAATCCATTGTGACCCAAATATGAGTGCAGATCTGAGACTCTAGAGAGTCAGACCCATAACTCGCAATCAATTGTGATATGGAGCCTAACCACAATCAATCCAAGATCTCACAATTGATTGCAAGACTGATCTTCGCAATTGTAGAAACCTAAAAGTGTGCATAAATGTAAACAAAATATGACACTCGCCACATTCTTGTCGGCGAATGGAAAATCACATTCTCATTTGCCCAAAGTTAAAGGATTTCAAGCATTCACTTTCGCCCCAAAAGTGTGCACAAATGCACTATTCACATTCACGCATTGCGAAAACCAGAAACTAAAATTCAATTCCATCTCTTCCCAGGGTGGTTATTTTGGATAGCTATGACTCTTATGAGTTCCTTAATGGCCTAGAAGATGGAAGAAGGTGGATTCTTACACAAAAGAATCACCTATATTTTTGGGATAAAGATTTAAAGGACCCCACTCTAACAAGAACGATATGAAAAAGATAGAGTTCTTCCTCAACAAGGACTCTCCTCTAACTCATTTCTGGTGCCTGTAAATACATAAAAAGATCAACAAGACATAGATAGATAGACATAGATACGCATAGATAGAGAACAAAGGAGTTTGAGAAGTTGGAAAAGCTCTAAAGATCCATCATGAAGAAAGTTGCACCCATCTCTTAAAGGTCTATAAGCTACCTCTCTTCCAAAAGAGGAGGGAGCATATCCATTATACCTTTATAATCTCCCAAAATAAGATATCATAGGAAACCTAAGGATGAATTAAGTTGTGGATAGGTAAACTTGCTGGTGTAAGAACAAGTGTGATCACATATATATTTATAAAGGAATACCATCTTCTCTCCTACTTCTTCTTCTTCATGTTTCGCAACTCTATTTTATAATACAAGCCGAGAAACTTAGAGTTAAGCAGAGGTTAGCTGTGTTAAACGGTTCTAATTAACAAGTCTACCAGACTTGGAGTTTTAGTTTCCACTCATAAAATAATAAACTAGCCTCTGAAAATGACTAGGTAATTTGTTCAACGAATTTTTCCTTATACACGGCTCAAAATTTGGTGTTACAAATTTATGGCACACTCGGTGGGACTTAACTTTCCTCTAATCTCTCTTTAAGTTCCATTGTATTAATAGGTGTTTCCTACTTTCATAGGTACCTTAATGGAGTTGCAACTGTAGAACCCTCTACCGGTTTACCACAAGTCACAAGGAAGACATAGGTTGAGGTTTTGATCTCTCCACCACCATCTATCCATACGGATATGGCTTCGGTTTCCCAAAACTCACCTATGGTTAAGGCCCTGGTCTCCCAATAGAAGGTTGAGGCTTCGGTCTCCCTTACTTCATCAGGGGTTGAGGCTTTAGTCTTCTCGCGGGCAGTGGCAACATTGCTTGTTTCAATTAAAAATGGTAATCTTAATGTTAAACCAAGAGGTTATGTTCCTTAAATCATTTCGAATAAATTAAGGAAACAATGCATACCTAAATCTAAGTTAAACCTCTGCTCAAAGGCCATTAAAACCTCTAGAAAAGGACAAAATATTATCTTGGGCAAGGGCCCAGAATTCCTTTCGTCGTGGCTAAAATGTATAAATATGAATATTCACATTCACCAGTATTTATACCGGCAAAAGATGTGGAAAATTCTCATTAGCGATAATGCACTTGTCACCGTAGACAACATTTAGCAAGGAAAATGGGAAAAGCTCGGATGTTCAAGTCTGAGACTAACTTGCAATTACTTGGCCTTACTTGCCAAAAGGAAGTCCCAATTAGTGACTCTGCTTTACTCATAGATCCTTTGATGCAAACACCCATGGCGAATGAGAATGAATTTTCACATTCGCACATGAATGTGCGCTCTTGGAAGCGAAGACATTCGTGCAACGTTGTTGCGGAGAATTAACAGAAGATCTACACATTCGCGCATAACCAGTATGAAAAAAGTCTCATTCGCGCACATATGTGGGCACAAGGTAAAATTTTCATTTGCCACTAGAGACCAAGATTTGATTATAGTACATATTATTCTCATAAGAGTTCCCACAATGCTTAGGGACCAGAAAAAAAAAAAAAACAGGTTATCAATCAGGTTGGGGTATTCAGGCCATCTGGTCATAAAGGAAACTTGTACAATAAGAAAAAGAAATTTAAAACAGGAACCACTAGAAGTTGCACTTTATAGAAAAGGTTGCAATAGGGTGATGTGGCCATCTAAATCCCACCTAGGCGGCATAATTGGCAGGACAATAAAGAAAGGGTAGAGTTCAGGAACTCAATGTTGCTAACCCGATTCGAGCCACTTAGAGGGCTCGAAGAAAGTAAACCACCAAAAAGAATAAGGATTTTATCCCCTGAATAAAAGCAAAAAAGAAACATCACTTAAAGACAAAGGGCTAGAGCACGCAAGTTCTTCCATATGTAACTAGAGATGGGAGACATGAAAATTAATGCAATGCCACCATGGGCACATCCACAAAGAGGGGACCCTTCCTTACCCTCCTACACTAAGGACAGTTCGGACTATACACCCCATGTTGGTAAGGGTAAAATATTTGAGCCTACTCATGACACCCAAGCAGCGGTAATGTTCACTGAGGCAAGGAAAGATGCCCCTATCAACACCTCGAGTCCTTCTAGGTCGTAACCGCAAGCTTTCAACCCTACTGGCATGATGACTAGAAGTTAACTAGCAACAAGTGTCAGGATGCCTAGAACACCCTCAAGAGGGTTACCAACCACTAGAGAGGCCTCGGTAGCCTCTCCCGTTATGTTTCATCACGGGGATAATCCTTATATTACACATAGGACTGCTGCAACAGTCAATGTTACCTCTACCTCACAAAGGGCTGAGGTGACGACAATGGGGTTAAGAGGAAGTCAAGATTTGCTTACCGACCCTATAATAAATATAGAAAATATAGATGTCAGAGAGTACCATTCTAATTTCGAAGGGGAACACACTATAATTACAAAATGGCGAGCCCAGGTAGAAAGTCGAGACCGTCGCTTGGCCGCTCAAGACATCGCCATAGCAGAATTGAAGGCCATGATCAAGCAACTCAGACTTGAAAGGCAAGGCACGATACCTCTAAATCATAATTTTAGTGCAACAACATTAGCAAGGTCGGTTGTTCCTAGCCAGATGCAAGGAGGGTACACCCATGATACACCAGAGTATGCATTTTCTATTTTGCTAGGAGCTACGCTAGCTATAAGTGTTACACCTAATATACCCATCCCATAAAGGCCGTCTACACAAGGGTTCCCACAAGGCCCACATCCAGAAGGACCTCATCAGGATCCTTATCATTAATAGGAGCCACCCTTATATGGACCTACACCTCCCTAGACATATGCACAACCACCTTTTATGCCATAAGGACATTACGCACATCCAGCCATGCCCATGATGGACCCTAACTATATGTGGGCAATGATGATTGAAATGCTTAATGAATATAAAGAGCAAGAAACTATAAGTACATACACAACTGGGAAACCATATCCTCTACATGTGGATGCAGCACCCTTCTCACCAAATTTTGTCCAACCTCACTTCAATACATTTAATGGAATATGTCCGAAGCAACATATTGCTCATATCGAATCTTGGTGTTGTGCTATCACCTAACAGGGTGATTTGTTGTTAAAATTGTTTGTCCAATCTCTGAATGGTTCCGCTTTCACATGGTATTCCAATTTGAAACCTTACTCCATTCTAGAATAGGATTCAATGAAATGAGCATTTGTACAACAGTTTCATGGCACTTATAGACTTATGAAGTTATATGAATTGACTAATGAAAGACAACAAGAAAATGAGTTAGTGGTGGAATTTATCAATAGATGAAAGGATATGTCTTATGCTTGTGAGAATGCACCTCTTATTAAAACACTCCTTGATATGTGGATAGAATATAGCCTTGGAGCTTTCTCTCTATCTTATGGCTCCGAAGTACCCTAGGTTTTATAATTTGATATCCAAAGTGTCTTCTCTAGAAAGGAAACTGTTAGACCATAAATGTGAGGGAAAATGAAAAACGACGGTTAACAATATGAAATCCACCTTGGTTGACACTAAAAAGTCATCCACCAAGTTAAAAGTCAAACATATTACAGAGACAACAAAGCCGATAGAGCAAGAAGCTCCTCTTAGAAGGCCAAGCATGAAGGAACGATAAGAGAAGGCTTATACATTTCATCCTAATGATTTGGAGAGTCTCTTCAAGCAAACAGTTGAATCTCAAGATATCATACTCCCTGAATTGAAAAGACCTGTAGAAGTTGACAAAGTTAACGATCCAAATTACAAGTATTATCACATTTTCGGCCATACATTACAAGATTGCTTTGTATTTAAAGCTAAGTTGTAGGAATTAATCGACAAGAACATCGTGGAATTGGACACATATACAAGGGCTGCAACCACTAATGCTATCTTCGTTGATGAGGATATGGTCGACCTCATGAGTCCTCAAGACAATGAGGACCACAACAATGATGATAGCGATTAGGTCACATTCAAAAGCAAGATGACATGGAAAAGAAGACTTCATGCCGTTAAAACAGGATCACAACAAACACATAGCCCTCCTAAGCTTGCTCAGAAAAGACTTCTTCACTTGAAAGAAGTAACTAAGAAAAAGGAGAAAGCTCCTAAAGGCAAGGCCTCCCAACCGTTTCCCCATGAGGATGACTTAGTAGAGCAACTTTTAAGAGTGCCAGTTATTTTAGAAGAGTTTATGCCTGAAAATTTCCTCCAACCTCCAGTTGCCACTTGTAATATAGCATCAATTATACATAATGGCAATCCCTACCCACGTAGAGAACTGCATCCAACACCACACTGCACAGATCAATTGGCTGCAGAATAGCTTGACATACCAAGATCACTATAAAGGCACCATTCCAATGGTAGTATATAGATACAATGCCGGTGGTATCTCCATCACATTAATAGGTTCTATACAAGACCCTCGACTGTAGTCTGCAAGAATTACTCGTTTACCTATGAACCCTTAGAAACGTACATACTTCTAGAATGTGTTAACCAAATTTAAGTGAGGGGCCTTTCCTTGCCACCGAGCTGTATATATTTTGAGGCATTTCCTCCTGGCTTTGAGGTTCCACTATTCGTGACTTTTTCAAACAAAAGCTATCATGCTAGTGACATCATCTATTTAAGTTCATGATATCATGCAGAGAGGTAATGGATAATGACAATTTGCTATTGCAACTGTTTCCACTCTCCCTAAATGGTCCGCCATTGGATTGGTACATGGATTTAGTGCCGTAAAGCATACTTTCTTGGGGCCACCTGATTGAAATATTTATCTACGAATTTATAAGGCCAGGCATAGAACCATATGATCCTTGGAGTAAGGATCCCCTGAGATAACCCCCTCAACAACAGACATATGAAGAATTTGAAGGCACCCCTGATCAGATTATCACATAATTGCTGGATTCCAAACGGTTTAACGAAACAAGGAAACCTATCAGACAGAAGGTATATCTTACCCAATTTATGGAGGACTATCAGCTCCCTCCACTCACACTATACACAGGGGATGGGGATCCCCATTTTCATATTAGTTGATATGCTTATATTTTATCATCATTTTAATATCCTTTAATCTTTACTTTTTGCTTGTTTTCTCTTTGTTTTATTAGTTCTTATCTTAATTTTCTTCACTTTATTTAAATTGAACAGGAAATGAATAATT
>JAOXJP010176134.1:0-12565 GCA_025762735.1 Platanus orientalis
GTGATGATAGAATATTAATTATTATTAATTAAATAATTAATTAATCATGCTTATATTTTATGTGAATGGCTTTGTTATGACACATATTTCCAAGAGAAAGGTCATTGCCTATGCGTTTAGACAACTTAAACCTTATGAGCAGAATTACCCAACCCATGATTTAGAATTGGTTACGGTTGTTTTTGCAATAAAAATATGGAGACATTACTTGTATGGAGAACCTTATGAGATTTTCACAAATCACAAGAGTTTAAAATATCTATTTTTATAGAAGGATCTAAATTTGAGGCAAAGAAGATAGTTTGAGTTGATTAAGGATTATGACTGGCCAATTTGGGTTGCCGAGGCTTTAAGTCAAAAATCTTCTAGAAATTTGGTATGTGTTATGGCACATCTTAGAATACAGCCTGTGTTGAATGACAAGATCGAGGAGGCTCAGAATTCATATATTCAGATTCAAATTATTATAGAATAGGTTAAGAAAGGACAAAAAATAAACTTTGCAATTAGAGGAGAGGATTATCTTTGGTATGACAAGAGTTTGTTTGTGCCTAATGACTCTGAACTTAAAAGAGAAATTATGGAAGAGTCACAAGGAACTTCTAATTTAGTTCATCTAGGGAGTACAAAGATGTACAAGGATTTGAAAGAATACTATTGGTGGAAGAGTCACAAGGAACTTAAAAGAGGTTACAGATTTTGTATCTATATATTAGACTTGTCAAGTTGTGAAAGCTAAACACTAAAAGCCAGCATAATTGATCCATCCTTTGGAAATTCCCAAATGAAAGTGGGAGCATATATCTATGGACTTTGTTAGTGGACTATCTAAGACCAGGAAGGGATTTGATTATATATGGGTTATTGTGGATTGATTAACTAAGTCCACCAATTTCTTACCCGTTTGGGTAATTTTCTCACTTGATAGATTGGCTAAATTGTACATTAATAAGATTGTGAAGTTACAAGGTATTCCTATCCGAATAGTTTCAGATTGTGATCTGTGATTCACTTTAAGATTTTGTAATAGTTTATAATAAGTTGAATTTTAGTACGATTTTTCATTTACAATTAGATGGACAGTCAGAAAGAACCATACAGATTTTTGAGGAAATGTTGAGAGCTTATATGATTGATTTAAGAGAAGTTGGGATGATCATTTACCATTGATCAAATTTTCTTACAACAACAATTACCAAGCTAGCATACAAATGGTACCTTTTAAAGCTTTGTTTGGAAGAAAGTGAAGAATACCCATATGTTGGGAAGAGGTTGGTGAGAGAAGGTTACTTGACCTGAATTAGTTCAAGTGACAACCAAGAAGATCAGGGTTATTCTTGAAAGATTACTTGCTACTCAAAGCAGACAAAAGAGTTATGCTGACCAGAGAAAGAGGAAATTTGAGTTTCAAATTAAAGAGCATGTATTTTTAAAGGTATCACCATCCAAGGGTATCATGAGGTTAAAAAAGAAAGGGAAACTAAGCCCTAGATTTATCAGACCATTTAAAACTCTAAGGAAGATGAGAAATGTTGCTTATGAACTAGCTTTGCCACCGGATCTATCACATGTCCACAACATATTTATGTGTCCATATTAAGGAAGTACATACGCGATCCATCTCATGTGTTGGAGTTTAAATCACTTCAAGTTAAGGACTTATCTTTGAAAGTTCAGTTTTAATCCTAAAGAGGGGTGAATAGGAATTATAAAAAATATTTTTTTAATTAACCCCCACTTGAAATTCTAATTTAGGATATTATGATAACACTTGGAATTTAATGCACTTAAAGATATGATTTGATTGTTATAATTACAAGTGAATGCAATGGCAATATTCAAATTTATCTTCCAATTATTTCAAGATTCTAGTTATTTGCAAACATGAAATATTATAATTGGATGCTAATTATGCCATGTAAAGATAGAGAGAAGAGACAAATTACACACCACAAGCAATCACATAACACAAGGTTTATAGTGGTTTGGCACTCGGGCCTGCATCCACTTTTAAAGCTCACTACTGAGCTACTAAATTTTATTTAGATTGAAATACAATGACAATCAAGGTTAAAATTTAAAACCTACTACTTGTAAAGGAAAGCTCTACTCCCAGTGTCTCCGATGGGAGCTATGTCAATTCCTAGTGTCTCTGGCGGGAATGATCTATACTCGGTCCGGTGGGTATGGTCTATACCCGGTGTTTTCGGCAACTACTAAGGTCTACATTACTACTGTCTTTGACGGTAGTGCTATGTTTTCAAAGTAAATTAAAAATCAACAAAAATTACCTCAACAAGGTTGATGTATTACTTGTTGCACTTGATGGTAGTTTCTCCTTTGTTGAACTAGTGTGTAATGGGTTCCACCAAGCTCTCAAGAGTCTCTTTTCTTCTTAGATCTTCTCACAAGGGTTTACTTTAGAGTAAAACCTTCTCCTTACTTCCTTCTTTAGATATTCAAATAGAGAGTGCTAGGGAAGCACTTTTAAGGCTCTTGATCTTCAATGAAGCCTTGTTGTTATTGGGAGGATTGAATGCCTTCACTTTTTAATTTGATCTCTCTTAATGTTCTTGTGTGTATTAGAGAACTCAATGAGAGCTCTCTCATACTTATAGGGGACAAGCTTAGCTGTGCACCCTTGATTTGGCATATTTTCCAATGGTCAAAAAATCCCAGGCATTGATATCCTTATTTTTTTGAAGTTCTGCGATATTAGATTGATCCAACTATGTCAGATTAATCCAGCATACTCAAATTGATCCAGTGTCTCAGTCTGGGACACCCGAGGCTTATCGAATTAATCTGGGACCCCTTCTAGATCGATCCAATGGCCCCCCAAATTGATCCTATAAGTGGTGGATTGATCCGCTACATGTGGATTAATCCGACACCCCTTGGATGGATCTAATTCCCCTATTTTTTTTATCATTTTACCTCAATTTGGTTCCCAACCTCCATTAGTCTTATGTCTAAGACATGAGAATGGTCCATTGACCTTTGTAAGGGTCTAAAGGTCTCTTTAATCTATGTCTAGTATTATACTTATGCCATGCCTAATCTACCATTCCATGTATTTTACACTCCTATGGAATTGACAATTTACATCAACAATCTTATGATGAGCAACCAATTTAAATCTTAGATAGGAAATAACAAGTTCATCGTTCCAAGGTGATTCCATATGTGAAGGTGTTATGGATGAACCATTTTGTAAAAGAAGCAATGTGGGAAGGCAAAGACGAGATGAAGTAAAAGTATCTGCATTTTTTTTGCACTCAAGGTATGTCAAATTCAGCGTAAATGATCTTCTCCTGCCGGCCTATGACCTGTTAAGGTCCTATCTGAGAGGTGGCAGGAGATGATTGGCGAGAAAAAGTGAATTGCATTTTTCAAAAATTCTAATTCACTTTTTCCCTCCAATAGTGTCCTACCACCTATTAGACAAGACCTTAACAGGTCATAACTGGCAGGAGAGGATCCGGTTTACAAATTCAAGAATTGAATTTAACTTAAGGGGAAGGGGAGAGTGCAACACCCTGCACCATGTAGCACATATTACTAAAGATATGTCACACCTAGAATTCTTACACATGTTATATAAATTCTTTACACACTTAGGACCATTTAAATGCACATGTGTTGATTTGTAAATTGACATAACTTTATATAGGTACCAACAAAAATAAAGAAAGAATCTATGAGAAAAACTTGCACATTGGATAGGCACAAAGTCTAGAGTCTAATAGAACAAATGACGAGCAAAATGGACACCGAATGAAAAAGTTATAAGAAATTTAGGGAGCGAAGTTCCAACGAAAAAATTGGTAGCCGATCAATCGCCCAGGTTTTCGATCGATCTCCTAAGTGCCCAATCGATCACTCGACATGGACAGGTTCTTGGAAATGCATTTTTTGGCTTTTTTTCTAAATAAAAACTCTACCAAATGTGTTGGGATTCTTTGGAGACCTATATAAGAGATTGAATATGACCCAAAGAGGCCTAGAAACCCTAGAAAAGAGATCAAGAGCAAGGAGAAGAGAAATGAAGAAGAAAAACTAGGTTTTGCAAAGATTTGGGGATTTTTCTAAAGAACAAAGCTATGAACAAGTTTTGCATCAATCAAGAGATAGGGAACATTAAACTAATTCTATTTTTTATTCTATTAGGGTCATAGAAGTGCCTAACTCTTATTTTATAAAGATCTATTCTGACTTTTGAATGAATTTTCAACCATTTTGATTTGTTTAAACTTATAGGAGATGGTTTTGAAAGAGATAAATTGGTTTTGTAAGGGACACAAAAATAATTTCATTTTTGACTGTCATATGTTCTTAGAACTGATCCAAATTGGTTTTTCAAAGAATTCTCAAGTTTTTGGAAGGATTTCAATTAAAGAAATATGATTTTTAAAAAGTGGTTTTTGAAGCTTTTCATGAATGTAAAATACTATGATTTGTTTTGTAAAATCATGAGATTCTATATTGTTTTATATTCATATTCTACATATTAAGGATTGATTTACTACAAGTTTTAATCCAATTTAAAATTTTAAAATCAATGATTTTAAAGTGGTATTTTTTGTTTTTAAGAGGTATTTTTTGTTTTCAAGAACACAAAGTACTCCTAGTTTTGGTATTATCATATGGATTATTCTCTTGTTTTATAAGAATTGTATACGTTTATATTTGATTTATGATCTAAATGTGATATGTTCTTCATGATTATTGTAAAAATCTGATTGTTCCATAGTTCTGTGCTTAGGAGGATCAAGCATCATTTTGGTCTCCCACTTTTGATTGGGAGCATGTGGTCGATGGTACTTTAGTTTTATGTGCATGGTTATATGGATGATGATATTGACATGTATTTTCCGCTACATAGTTATATTAATGAATGGAACCATTATGGTTTATAATTTATGTTTCTACTGCATATTGTTGTGAATGAAATGATCATGGTTATGTTTACATGTATGTTTTTGCTCCCACAGAAATCAAAGGTAAAGGATCATGAGACCATGGTTTTAAATTGAATGACCTTATTGAATATGAACTACAAATTGAAATGTAATGTGACAATCCAAATCCGAGGCACATATAGATGATATCTGAGTCCAGGTTCGGGGCATTACATGCCTGGATGCCATTTATTCATCCCATATAAAAGAAAAGCAATGGTAAAACTAAAACCTAAACAATAAAAAAATTTAAACTAACAAGAGAGTCTTCTAAAAGAGGAGGCTTTAATACAGATCCAAGTGATAGAGTAATGACAAGTGTTGCCAAATTTTCCTTAGCTTTAAACATAGTTTGTTTCACTTATGGTTTAGGTCAAGCAATCCAAGGCTCATGTTTTTTTAATATAATAAATTATATAGTTATATTATTTAAATTTTTTAATTTTTATAATGATAGTATTTTGAAAACCACGTTCAAAATTTTTCTCTTCCTCATTAGCATTGAAAAAGTAATTTACACTTTTTGGAAGGTGGTTTTCATTTTCGGCATTGATGTGTCTACCCCTGATGCTGAATAGACCTTTTTCCTTCATTAAGGCCCCTAGGATTTGGTGTGCCCCTAACATCCCCCCTCACATGCAAGGGGGACACATCATGTCAAGAAGTGATTTACACCCACCTCCAAAAAGTGTAAATCACTTTTCAACCTGATACATGCCCCTTGCATGCAGGCGCATTAGGGGTACTTTAAGGGGGCCCACCAAATCCAAGTTGTCATTAAGGGGTCATACCAAATCTTGAGGAGCCCACATGGGTTCAAGATATTATCCTTTCACAAATTTCTTAGAAAAGTTTGAAAGTAATAAAATTCAAAAAATATAGTTGATTTTCCATTGTATTCTTGCCACCTAACCCATTTGAATTTAAAATAGGATCTAAGTTTAAAATAATTTTACTATTGTACAATTATTTTAGAAAGAAAAAAAACCAAACAATATAGTTTAGCTTGCAGCTTTCTTATAGCAAAAGCAATTACAACTAGAACCGCACCGTAATAACAACCACAACCACACTAGAACAACAATAGCTTTTGTACAACGCATCCAAACACCCCCTTAGTACGGTCTAAACCCATCTAATTATTTAACTTGACACAAATATTTTGTCCCATAGAAGGATTAGTTCTTCAATAAAAGATAACTTCATATTTCTAAAAAGTTGACCTTTTGGTTGGTCGCAGCTTGGAATTCTTGTTACATCCTTTGGATGAATTCATTCCCCACCTCTCCTATTCTATTGAAAATGTAGTAGTCATCAATGAATAAGATATTAGGAAAGATGATATGTAGGAAACCCATCTCACCAAGCCACTTCATCATGTATATTAGAGGATATCCTTCATATCATGCATATTAGGAATGGATGATGAAACCACCCCTCATATCTTGCATATTAAGAATGGATGATCAAGCCACAACTCATATCTTGTATATTAGGAATGCATAATTAAGCTACCAATCATATTATACATATTAGGAATGATTGATCAAGCCAACAATTCTTGTAAAATTGTATTTCTTTGTTTAGGGGCCCTAAGATTTGGGATCTTTATCAATTTTGTATATAAATACATGTATAGAACAATGAATGCAATCAAATGAAATCATCCACCAATCCAATTTTTTTATGGTAATAGAACAAAATGTATATGTTCATTGAGGTTTTCATAATAAAGGATCGTTTAGACAATCTGTCTTTATTCATGATCTATTGTTTCTTGCTTCCCCTTTAGCACGATCTGTCATGACCCAGATCCATGGGTCAAATTCATATTTGAATCCAGATGTGACACTGGATGGAACACCCCAAACCTGTACCTTGCTATGGGGAGATCCCATCTTTTGGAGTGTGACACTTGTCCTCAATCCAAAAATCCATAATAAAATTTTCACTTTTCTCTTTTAATCTTTTATTTCCATTACATATCAGACACATCACGATGAAATAATAATTACATATCATCCTAACCATTCATGTTCTCATATAACAATGGATTACCTAATAATTACCATTTACTTTTACCAATATGCAGTAGAATATGAAAAATAAGCCAACAATCCAAACCATAAGGCAATAGAACATAAATCATTCATCCATGACTAAGCTAAGTAAAACATCCAGAAGTCAACTATTCAAATAAAGGGTTCTCAAGAGCCAACCATCTACATGAATTACCATGTCTTTAACCATTAACGATTTACATGCAAATAATCTTAAATAAGTATCAAATGTACATCTCAAGTCCAAAACTAAAACAACTAAAACATAAACCACATTGGGGCCTAGATGCTTAACTCATCCTCATTCTTCGCATCCGACATGGCTCATGTGATGTCATAGCACCAACCTCAATCTGAAAAATAGTGTCAATTTAGGTGAGCTTGACAAGCTTAACGAGAAGATATACAAAATATACAACAGAGTAAAGAGGCCAAAGGAAGCACAATAGTAGATAAGGATGAATCAAAATAGAGTACGGATGTCAAATGCGTATGCAAGTGCAACAAAGAATCTGTACACAGATCCTTACTACAATTCAAAGGATATTTATGCTTCAAAAATAACCATAGAGGTTTTCAAACAAATCTAAAGTGTGCGCATGCTACATGCTAACACATAAGTGTCTCCATCAAAACACTAAACTGAATAAATATAATCCCAATGAGGGTCTCTGACAAAACAAAACATATAACCCCTGTAGGGTCTCTGACAAATCTAAAATCACATATAAGGTCTTTGACAAAAGAAATCATAAACCTATGGAGGGTCTCCAACAAATCTGAAATCATATAATGTAACACCCTACACATGTTCACACATATAACATTTATACTATACACACACAATGCATAAGTTTTGTACACACTTATAACCATTTAAATACACATGTTGATCTATAAATTGATACAAATTAAAAAATATACCAGTAAAAATGTAGAATGAATTAGTGAGAAAACATTATAGCTGTAGAGAGGTCTTAAAGTCTAGAGTCCAACAAAATAAACGACGAGCAAATCGAACTTCAAACGATAAAGATATTGGCGTTTCAGTGAGAATGGGTTAACATTGTTTCGCGAAGGATGAACAGTGCTCTCATGAAGAATGAACAGTGTTCTCGCAATGGATGAAAAGTGCTCTCATGAAGGATGAACAATGTTTTTGCAATGGATGAACAGTGTCCTCGAAAAGGATGAACAATGTTTTGTTGTAGTGTTTTCGCTATAATGTTTCCACTATAGTATTTTTGCTATAGTGTCTCGCAAAGAATAATATTTCCGCTACAGTGTTTTTGTGATGAATACTGTTTTCACAAAAAAAAAAATGTTTTGTAACTAAATTTTGTGGGACCCTCTTTGGGCCTATAAATTAGATAGGTTTCAACCTAAAGAGAACTATAAAACCTTAAAGAAAATAAGAAGGGAAAAAAACTAGGTTTCAATGCAAGCCTTGGATTTTCTTTTTTGAAGAAAGAAAGCTTAAGACTGTTTTGCACACAAAGAGGTAAGAGACCATTAAACTATTGTTTTGTTTTAAATTCATAGTTTCTTAGATCTCTACAGCTCCACTTTTTAAGAGATTAAAAATTGTTTGATCTGATTTTAAATAGTTCTTCACTGATTTTGGTTTTGTCTAAAGTTCTAAAACAGTTTTGAAAAAGATCAATTAGTTTTGTAAGAATATGATTAAGAAGTGATTTATTGTTAATTCTATATGAATTTAATGAGTTGAATCATCTGTTTTGTATTTTTAATACATTTAAAACAATGATTTTAATGAAAAATAAAGAATTTTAAAAGAGGATTTTATTCCTAAAATTATAAAAGCTATTCTAAAAGTTGTTTTGATATTCTAAATACTTTTAAAGATAATTGTTTACTGATTTGTAAGAGAATCTATGTCTAATCCTCCAATTTATTCTTAGTGTTCATAAAACTTATTTTATAAAGAAATATGTTGATTTTTATATCCAACAGTTAGAGATTCTCAAGAGTACAATTCTGGATAAATTTTATATGCTTTGAAAACATGTTCTATAGATTGTGACAAGTTGGATTAGGCATGTTCTTATATGTTATTTTAATTTAGTTAATATAAATAATTGTTACACGTTATTTATATAAATTTTAAGATTTGATAAAAACTATAAAAAAATGATATATATTGTCAAAAAGCCACCTTACCCATTAAGGGGAATTATTAATAGAACCCTTCTCACCTACGTATAATTGATGCAAACTGTTATGGATCCCTACTACTTACCACATGGGAGGTAGTAGCAACCTTTCTCACCGAGGTATAATCGGTGTGAACTAGACCCTTCTCAATTGGGTTTAAATGGTGTGAATTGTTATATGTTCTGGCTTGATAACAAATATATGTTCTATATTATATTATATTGGCTATGATATGAAACATGATCTGATTCATTCCATTCTGTAAATGTAAAGGTATATGTTATCATTGATTTCTGTTCTATACATGAAACTGTAATTTTATTAAATATTTAGTAATGTATAAAATTGATTTATGAATGGTTATGCATATTGAATTGTAAATAGAAAAGAATTTGTTAATTTATAAAATCGTGCTAAAACTTGATCCTTTTTTCTCATAGTTTAATGTTTTCTTACTATGTCAATCTTACCCCAATTTGACACCACAAATGATGAGGAGATCATAAAATAGCATTTCCAGATAGATAGAGTTAGTGATTAGACATATGTTTATTTCAGTTTTTATTAGTTAAATACTTTACTTATTTTAGTTCAGTTATTGAAGTTTAAATTCTAAAGGATGTTTTAAGTTTAGGGATTTTAGTAATTGATTTCAGTTGATAGATTTGATTATGTTGGACTATATATTTAATTTTAATGGAAATGTTAGACAATGTTTATGGGTTATTTACAAGATAATGGGTTATGGAATTTTATATAGGTCAAACTTATGAAAAAATGTAATGAATGGTTATGTGATATTTATGAAAAAAAAAGGAATGTGATTTATGTATTATTTTGCTGTGTAAGAATGAATGACAAGGAAAAGTGAGAAATTTTTTATAGGTTTTGGATGAATGAAATGCATTAATGTCATGTGTTGAATTTCATGGCCCTACTAGTATAGGTTTCCATGCACGATAGAGTTGGTATCAGAGCTCAAGGTTCGAGGTTCTGTAGACATCTTTGAATGAACTCTTGACTTTAAACTTAGAAAAAATAGAAAGTTCTAGTCTGAAACATTATAAAGAAATCTAGAAACAAAAGGAAAACATTAGAATGAGATCTTAGAATTTTATTGGAATTGAAAGTGATATGATATGATTTAGTTTTGATAAAGTTTAACATATTTAATGATGATTTGATTATTTCTAAGAAGTCTAACATTGAGTTTATTTGATGATTTTAGGAAAGGAATGTTTCCCCAAGTTTAGAGTTCTGTAGACAACTAAAACCTAGGATTTAAGTTTGAGTTCTGAGTTCAGAAAAATATAGAGAATTAGGAACATAGGGAACTAGAAAAATAGTTAAAGGATTATGATTAATTTGAATCATAGGAGGGAGTGTTAAAGGATTATGACCATTGGTATTCCCAATCAGTTGAATGTTATATTCAAGGGAATAATGAATTATTCTAAGATTATTTCTACTCTTTGAGTAGAAAGGTGGGCTAGGGTACCTAGCTTACATCATAGATGATCAGAAGGATGGAGTGAAGATTAGAGACATATAATTATTAAAGATTTCAACATTGTGTTTTTTGAAGATCTTCTTGGCTTTTCATTTGATAGGGAGATTGAATTGCAATTGAGTTAATGAAAGGATTAAGATTTTTCTGATTCTTTTTTAAAGAATTGATTTATGGTACCTTGGTAACTATATGATAAATGATTTGATTATAAAGAGCTTAAGGTATAATTGCAAGAATTAATAGATAGAGGTTTTGTGCTCCCCATGGTGAATAGCAAGCACTTGTTTTATTTGTGAAGAAGAAGGATGGAACCATGAGGCTATACATTGATTATTGGTAGTTGAACAAGGTGACAATAAAGAACAAGTATCCTTTGCCAATGATTAATGACCTGTTTGACCAACTACAAGGTGTTAAGGTCTTTTATGAGATTGATCTTAGATTTGGATATCATCTACTTTGAATTAAGAATGATGATATTCCCAAGACTACCTTTTATACCAGGTATGGACATTATGAGTTTCTAGTTATGTCTTTTGGACTGACAAATGAACCTGCAACATTTATAGATCTCATGAACAGATTATTTAGACCTTATCTAGATTAGTTTATCATTGTATTCATTGATGATATTTTGGTTCATTCCAAGAGTTTAGAGGAACATGAAGAACATCTGAGAGTTGCACTATAGACCTTGAAAGACCACAAGTTATATGCTAAATTCAATAAGTGTAAATTTTGGTTAAACAAAGTGGGTTTCTTGGGACATGTAATCTCAAAGGATGAGATTTATATAAATCATAAGAAGATTGAGACAATGGTTGATTGGCCTACACCTACGAATGTGTCTGAGATTCGTAGCTTTTTGGGATTAGCTAGATATTATAGGTGATTTGTTGAGGGATTCTCTAGCATTGTGGGTATTTTGACAAAGTTGACTTAAAAGTATATCAAGTTCGATTGGAATGAAACATGTGAACACAGTTTCCAACAAATTAAAAGAACCATTTGGTTTTGCCCTGGTCCTTACCTTACCATCCAACATAAGAGGGAAATATTTGATCTATAGTGATGCATCCAAGAAGGGTTTGGGTTGTGTTTTGATTCAAGATGGTAAAGTCATTGCCTATGCATTTAGACATGTTAAATCTTATGAGCAAAATTCCCCAACACATGATTTGTGAAATTCCTAAATAAAGTTCCTAGAGGGGGATGAATAGGATTATTTAAAAATTATTTTTAGATTACCCCAAGTTCACTTGTTACTTAATTGATTAATTTGTCCCGATATTTAATTGTAATTAAATTGTGCACAAGGGTATGAATATGTTCGATTATTCTACAAGTGAGATTAATTCAATTTGTGTATGCTTGATAATGTAAATTGTGGACATCGGCGTTACAGAGGGTTCGGTTGCCCGCGCCCGCCTGTGGTTTCTTGGTCCACTCTTTGGTGTATTATGCCTGTGCATGAAAGGTCGCTAACAATTTTACAGGAGGGTTAGGCTTTTCTTGGAGTCGCCACCAACTCAGGGTTAACCGATGGAGTTAGACATCAGTTCTCCTCTTCGGGTAAAGAGGAGAAGTCTAGACCCAGAGGTTTAGGGGTTTAACTCTTAGTATTAGTCTGAGTTCCTGAGATTAAGGGTAAGTTGTTTAGCTGCATTTGGGAAAGGTGTTAGGCACTTTAAATACCTGCCTTTTTAGGACAGTTTCTCTCATTCATACATGTTTTCAATTATGTTAAAGTCCATGCTTGTTAAATGTATGATTATTGGTCTTGGACCACCCCCGTGGTGTGATCATTACAGTTGGACCTGAGACATAGTCTCGAGCTACCTACATACCCGATCTTGTGG
>JAOXJP010176156.1:0-12565 GCA_025762735.1 Platanus orientalis
TACATTGTCCTTATGTGTATGAGGTTTGGATTCTTTTCATCAAAGAAATTGGCTTATGTTGGACATTCCCTTTAGAGCTGGATGCCCACATTCTGTCTTGGGATATTCAGAGGATCCCTAAAAGAAGGAATATCATTTGGAGTCTTGTGAGCCCGGCTGTGTGTTGGTTCATTTGGATGGAGCGGAACCAAAGGGTTTTTTAAGGTCACGGGGAGCCTGCATATAGTGTGTTCTTAAAGACCAAAGACCTTGCATGCTTATGGGGTTTAAAATGTCATCATCTGGGCCACTATTCTATCACTAGTACTAAACAGGGTTGGGTTTCCCTTTTTGTCGATTACTAAAACTCTGTTGTACTGCTCTCTTTTGGGACTTCTCATCCCTTTTCTTTAATGAAAATTTCTTTTATAAAAAAAAAAAAAAAAGAAGGAAATTTTGACTTTATGAAGTGCTATTAGTTTACTTTTTATTTATTTATATTTATTTTTGATTCACTGTAACTTTGGGATCCCTCATCTTATATTTGAGATCTTTATATGTAATGTGAGGATTTGATTCCCTTTTTTGAATGGGAGGCTTATTGTTGCTTTGAAGATAACTACATTCTCAATTTTACACTGCTGAAGGAGTTCCAGAATTTTTTGTGCTTTTTCTAAGATCTATTTTATTGGCTCAAACAATATGTTTTTTATTTGCATTTATGCCTTTTGGAAATAGCTTCTAAAGTAAAGTAAAAGAAACAAAAACTTACTTTTGAGCTATACTTGCTGTAAAATTGAAGTAATTCATTCAATAACATCTAACTTGTTTTGAATGCATTTGTTGGTGTCCAATAGGTCAATGAGGAGGCAAGTGACAAAGTCTTGGAAGTGGAGCAAAAGTATAATGAGATACGGAGGCCTGTCTATAACAAGCGGAACGAGATCATCAAATCTATTCCAGACTTCTGGTTAACTGCTGTTAGTGATCCATTTTTCTGCAAAGTTTTAGTTCCCATTTCATTAGTGGAGTATTCATCTTTACAAGTTGCTATGATATCTTTATTAATGCAGTATGAGAGCTTTAATCCAATTGACTTGTGCAAGGTTTCTGTGTGCAGTTTTTGAGTCATCCTGCACTTGGTGATCTTTTGAGCGAGGAAGACCAGAAGGTTTGGCTCCTGTTCTTAAAATACATGACCTAGTATGTCAATTTGGGAGGAATTCGTAACCTTTAATATCCTTTTGTATCTGGCTGCTTCTATTATGTATTTTCTCTGTAATTGATTGCTAAAACACCCAACCGTAGGATCATTTTGATCATTATTTTAATTGGATTTTGAATGGCCGCATGCTTATGTTACAGTTGCTTCTTCTTCATTGATAGATTTTCAAGTACCTAAGTTCTCTGGATGTGGAAGATTCGAAAGATGTGAAATCAGGGTACTCTATTACATTTGTGAGTTTCTTTCTCATCCCTTAGTTAGCATGCACTGGGCATTCTTCTATCAATGGTTCGCTTTTCCTTTTCCACCGTAGAAGGGACATGTTGATGAATGAGTGGGACAGGTTAATTGGTTTGCAGTTGTTGTTGAGTGTCTTGTTTTTTCTTCCATTTCCGGGTGGGTGTTGTTTCTTTCTTGGTGTTTTTTCTTTTGGGTTTTTTTCTCTATTGTTAAATGACTCCTGGCCCCACCAAAAAAAAAAAAAAAAAGAAAAAAAAGAAAGAAGAAATACTGGTGTATGACTAGTTCAATTGATTGTTTTACCAATTGGTTAGTTATTCTTTTCTTTTTTTAATGTTCAGAACTTCGGTCCCAACCCATATTTTGAAGATACGAAGCTTACGAAGACTTTTACGTTCTTTGACGAAGGAACAACTAAAATCACTGGTACGACAATAAAATGGAAGGAGGGAATGGTAAGTGTGATATCTCCCTCTTGTTTTTTGGTAATATTAGGCCATATTTATTTTTTTGTTTGAATTTGGTATAACATATACTTTGCATTTTTACATGTGAAGGATGTCCTCAATGGAGTTAATCATGAGAAAAAGGGGAGCAAGCGGCCTTTCACTGAAGAAAGGTTGGTTATTTACCCTGTTTGCTTTTTTATTTATCCATTTATTGCAAATGGTACTCGATGCCTAAGCGGTTAATGGGGACGGACTGTAAATTCATTGGCATATATGTCTATGCTGGTTCAAATCCAGCTTGGCCCAATAATTCGTTGATTTATCATGACATGAGGATGATATAATCAATTTGTCCCCATAATAGTTGTGATCGGTTGCTCCCGGAGTGCCAAACAGGGCTTAGCTGATCTCATTACTAACGAGTCAACATGAACAATTAGAACTTGACCAGATTATAGATGCTGTCTTTTTTTGGATATACATACATTTTCACAAAAAAATGTAGTCATTTAACTACTTACTTATTGCTGCAATATTTGTTGATAATAGTTTTACGCTACTAAACAAATTTTGATACAATTAGAGGGATTCATCAACAATGCTAGATTATTCTAATATTCAAGTTAATAGTTTTAACGATAACCTTCTGCTGCTTCCTCGTAATTTTGTTGACCCAAGTTATTTTTCCAAGCTGAAGGTGGTTTGAACAAAGATCTTACCATTATCAGGTTGCTTAACAAGAAAGGCAATGTGTTATCTCTCTTTGTTGTTGTTTTACTCTGTTCACCGTCCTAGTGAATGCTTTCTATTTGTTTTCTTTTGGTTTCAATAAATTTGTCTTTATCTCTCAAAAATAAAGTTTATGCTCTATGTTTCATGAGTTTGTGAATATGATTCTTGAGGCATGCTAGAGTTGAAGTAACCTTGTCAGAACCTTGGTGAAGGCTCCATATTTAACTTGAAAGATGCCAAAGTTTGCTTTAATCTTCGGAGTTAAAGTTGAGGCTTCATTTTGGGGTTGAATGGGAGCTCTTTTTTTTTCCACTGAAAAGATTATGGAGTCAGTCCTATTCTTATCTAGTTTTAATGCTGCTGTAGGACCAAAGGCTTAGTTGCTCTTTTCCTTCCACTGAAAAGTTGAGGCTTGATTTGGCTAACTCTCCACGAATGTTAATTGAGGAGAATTATTTACTGGAGAGGGAGCCAGCAATGGTTATTGCCTCATCTATCTAGAGATGGAGCCAGCAATGGTTATTGCCTCATCTATCTAGAGACTAAAGAGTTTAGTATGCTGCACTTTTTATTTGGGATTTGATTCGACATTCCTATTGTATTTTTTTTGTTTTCTTTCATAATATTTATCAGTTTTCTGGTAAAAACACAACAACTTTTGGGGGTGTACACACGTTAATTAACAAACCAGGCTTCCGCTTTGCAGTCTTGTCGTTTCTACATGTTTTTCTTAGGAAAAATAACTCTTTTTCTACAGTTCTTTGCAGTTCCTTGCTGCCTCTGATCACTATGGGTGGATTAAATCTAGGAGTTAGAATGCATAGAGGGGAGTGGAGTTGAATAAAGATTCTATCCAGCATGCCTCTGTTGCAGTCCAATTGGAACTGTACTTGATGATGGATTAGTAATCCCCAGTTTTACTTTTATCTCTTTTGGAGCCATAGCTGCACATAAATAATGGGTACACGGGTACTTCTAAGTTCTAACACAATTTTATCTGTACATGTATTTGCAGTACTTGAATCACAAGTTTACAATTTCTGCACGTGCTAATTATCGCCATGTGGCAGTTATAAATGTGTGCGTGGGTAGAAGAGTTTGCATGGTTGTGGATGTTTGTTTTTGAATCTGTAGTTATTTTAAGGAAATGGACACTACACGCATAGACGATACATGATATCTGTAAAGAGGCATATTTTCAATCTCCAGATCGACCTTTGACTCATGCATGTCATTCTTCATATCAATAATATTTTTATGGTTCACATTCGTCACTACGTATATGTGGTTGCTTAATTATCAGTTTCTCTTTCAAGTGCAGCTTCTTTAGCTGGTTTAGTGAAACTCAACAGAAAGACATATCTGAAGGGATTCATGATGAGGTAATTTTTATCACTTAGATCTACAGCAGCCCCTCCCCCCTCCTCTCCCTCCCACAAGAAAGAAGAAGGATTTGTGATGTGTAGAGTGAGGTTTTGTTGGTCTGTGCATGCCATCAAGATAAAATTGAACTTCTTAATGATTGCTGATATATCTTGTATTGAATACCCCCCCGTCTGTGGTCTTCAATGATATGGAACAAAATTGTATTCAATCTATAAGAAATAAGAATTGAATCTGAATAACACTTGGATGTATTTCCTTTATGCTTTCTCCCACATTGAAATACATATAGTCTTTTAATGAGAAAAGAGTATATATATATATATATATATTGTCTGTGTATGTATATGAAAGAGAAGATACAATACAAGAAAAGGTGCACAAACAATACCTCATTGAAATATTCTATTAATTTGCTTTCATTTATAAATTGCAGGTGGCAGAGATAATCAAGGAGGACTTATGGCCTAATCCTCTTAAATATTTTAACAATGTAAGTTGTTCCCTGTTGCATGCTCTTTCATGAACATGGACTACTCTATGGAGATTTTGTTACTGTAGAAATATCCTTTTGTTTGAACTTTTATTTTTTTCTCTGAGCTAATTGACGACCTTTTTGGTGCAGGAGGCTGATGAAGAGGATTTTGATGGAGATGATGATGATGAAGAGGTAACTAAAGATGGGTTTTATCATATAGCTCATCATTATTTAGATATATGCATGGTGGATCGAATGATCCTGCTCTAGATCCGGATTGGATCGAATCTAAATCGGTAAGGGTTAATATCGCGGATTGGGCGATCCTGTTAGGATTGCAGATCGGATCAGTCTTGGTGGATCAGACGAGTTTTAAAACTCTGTTCCATTATGGCTATGAAGGTCTAGGTTTTGAAATTTAGGGTTTATCGAAGGCTTTAATGTTTCAAGAAATAAAGATAATTCAAGAATTAAAGTTAGGTATTCCTCCAACAAAACTGGGGAAGCACTGCCTCTACATCCTTTATAACAACAAAAAGTCCAAAAGTCTCCCCTTATTTTATCTATTACAGCCTAATTATCCTATTCCACTCTTTCAGTAACATTTCACCCTTCAAGTTGTTACAATCTTTACAACAGGATGCTCAAAAATGAACTTCTTAACCTTAGTGAAAACTCTAGAATTGGGTTCAGCATAGTTTTGAACACGTTTTTTTTCTTCTTCTTTTGAGACAAATGGCCCTAAGCATTGATGATGAATGCAAATAGTTCGAAGTGAAGTGGTCAAAGAAAGAGACTAGATCTTGTAAAGAGGGGATCTGGATATTCTGTGTCGATTGAGATCAAGCCTTCTTTGGTTAGGTGGCTGGTCAAGCACCTCTGTCTTGTAGGTCGCCTTCCAGAGTAGGGTAGGTTAGTGAAAACTAAGGATGAAGGAGACAAGGTATTGGTTCTCCAACGCAAGAAAAACAATCGTGGAAGATTTGTAAAGATCTCTGATATGCCTAGGGATGGAAGAGGTAGACATATCATAGTCCTTGAGGATCGTGATTCTTGGGGTGGGACAACCTTGCAAGGGTTCTCTAGTCGGAGTTTTTGGATGACGTCAGACTCAAACTTCCAAAACCATTCATGCATAAACTGAAAGACTTTTCGGCTATCCCAAGGAATAAATCATATGGAAATCCCAACTAAGTTTGGAAATGAAAGGAGAATCAAGACGGGTGTGCCCTCGACATTTGCGTATAAAAAATTGATGAGAATCTCTATTAGGAGGAAGTTGATGAGCTGGTTACTTCAGCTCTTCTCCGCTGAAGAAAGGTGAGGATGGAGCCTTTTGCTACCGACTGAGGGTTAATTCTAGGAATCAGTTGGGTAGAATTGAGGTGGTTAGATGTCCATGGATCTTGGATGATTCGTCCAGGCAGCCTTGTTTTTCATAGGTGGTCACCCTTGCTAGGAATGAAGGTGGATACAGGGTGGTCAAAAGCCTTCTGGATTCAAATCAGAGGACTACCATTCCACCTCTGGAAGGAGGAAGTATTTTGGACCATCTCGCACATCTGACCCTCCCCAGACCCCGCAGTGGCGGGAGTCTCGTTCAAAATAAAGATTTCCATGTATGAAATTCGGCTAAAGGAATTTTACATGTCTACACGCCTCTTCTTTACATGCATTGAAGCATTTTGACGCTGGGTGAGGGGTTGTTTTGTCACTTAAACATATTGGCAAGCCCTTTAACATTCAGACCAAAGATTGGGTCCTCGCTCATTTCAGTCAAGTAACCGATGGTTCGAATAAAGCGGAGGTGCCCTCAAAGAAGGGCACTCAACGGCTCATGGAATCTCACGACATTTGTGCTCTTAATACATAAAGCCAATGGGAGGTGGCGGAGTAATCTTCTTTTCACGGTGGAGCTATGAATTTGGAAGTGGTAGATTGTGATCCTCTTGCAGTCTTGCCATGCGACGCTGAGTTAGAGGAAGCCTGGTTGACTGATCCTACGACATCCCTTCTGCATAAGAAATTTGCTTCAGCTTCTGTTGAAGATGAACCTTGGAGTATGATGAGGGGAACTAAGTGATTGGCCCCAAGGACACCGCTTTAGAATCAGCCTGGCACTTTATAGATGAGAGGGGTCTTCAGCTTGTTTCGGTGGATGAATCACCTCCAACCCTGTCGGAGGTATCATTATGGGTGCTGAGCCAAATGCAGGTGGTTAGTCATTTATTGGTGATGTGCTTCGAAGGTGTGGAGAGACAAGCAATTGAGTTATTTACTACCCTGGAGAAAGAGATTTCCATTTCAGGATTTGAGATAAACAATAGACGTGTTCATAGTGAGCTGTAGAGCCTTAGGTTAGCTTTCAAGAAAGGTAAAGGAGGCTGGATGAAGACTAGTAATGCTGCCGGCCTTCAAGGTGGTGTCTGAGATGGTGTCGTCGTTCAATGCTTCCCTGGTTGCAATGTGTTCCCAATGTCTTTTTCCATTCTTTCTTGGAACTTAAGGGGCCTTGGTTGGTATGACAAAAGGTTGCATATTAAAGATATTGTAAATGCTAGCTTGGTGGAGCTGTTGGTCTTGGTTGAGTCCAAGATGAAATCTCTCCCATGGCCCGCCCACTTGTTGATGGAATTTGTTTACCTTCTAAAGGCGTTATAGGTGGAATATGGGTGATTTAGGATACCAGTAAAATTGAAATCTTGCATTCCTCGGCTAAAACTTTTTTTGTTTCTGTGTATGGCCGGTTGAAAAATTCTGAGGTTGATTGGCTGATTACTGGTGTATACGGTCCTTGTGTTGCCAAGCTGAAGTCGGAATTCTTCTAGGAGGTGACAAATATTAGAATTAATTGGAATGGGCCTTGGTGCATATGTGGTGATTTTAATGAGGTTCTTTACTCAGAGGATCGTTCTAGTGATTGGTCTTTGTTTTGTGGTATGAGATTATTTGTTGACCTGATCGATCACCATTGCTTGAGAGATATTCCAAAGGTGCAACTTATACATGGTCGAATATGCAAGCAAATCCGTCTTTGAGCAAGCTGGATAGATTCCTTCTTTCCTTGGAATGGGACCTTACCTTTCCCTTTTCCACATGTTTTGCTCGGCTAAGGCTTGTTTTGGACCATATTCCTATTGTTTTGTGTGGGAAGATGCTAAGAGGGGATCCCAAGCCTTTCAATTTTGAAAACATGCGGCTTAAGAGTCCAAACTTTATGGAGTTGGTGAGGGGCTGGTGGGACTACTTTGTGGTGACAGGAAAGCCAAACCAAAGGCTTAGATGAAAGCTTGAATTACTTTGAGAAAAATTGAGGGTGTGGAATAAGGAAGTTTTTTTGGCAATATTGATCTCAGAAAGAAGCAATTGCTAGATGAGATCAAGTTTTGGGACTTAAAGAGTCAAAGCGTAATCTTATGAAAGCGGTAAGACAGTTGAGGGACCTTGCAAAACAAGATTATGCAAAGATCACAAGCCTTGAGGAGATTAAATAGAAGCAAAATGCCAAAGTTCAGTGGTTGAGGGAGGGGGACAATAACACTAAATTCTTTCATAGAATTGCATCCTCTCGAAGAAATACAAACTACATTTATTTGCTGGTGGATGAGGAAGGCAATGATGTGGATCCGACGGGCCAAAACAATCACATAGCCTCCTTTGTGAAGCATTTCAAGGATCAGCGAGGCAAAAGACCCAAGTTGAACGGGCTTCAGTTTCTGAGGATCTTTGTTGAAAAAAAGAGTTTGGCTTGAACGCCCTTTTGAGGAAAGTGGGATTAAAAGTGTTGTTTAGAGTATTGAAGATGCCAAGGAGTGGGCCTGATGGATTTTCCATGACTTTTTTCAAAGCTTGGTGGGGTGGTAAAAATGGATATTATGGACACCATGCGAAACTTCCATGATGAATCCTTTCTTATCCCTTATTCCAAAATCGGATCAAGCTATGAGGGCATCTGACTTCAGACCTATAAGCCTTGTGGGAAGCATTTGTAAGATTATAAGCTTTGGCATGCAGACTTAAAACTGTGTTGTTGGACATAATTTCTCCTAATCAGAGCGCTTTCCTTGGAGGAAGGTAGGCCATGGATGTTGTGCTAATAGCTAACGAATGTATGGATGCGATTATAAAGAATGGAGAATCTGGGATTTTATGTAAGCTTGATCTTGAAAAAAGCTTATGATAGAGTGCATTGAGACTTTTTAGACTACATGTTGGGGAGGTTGGGGTTTGGCCAAAAAATGAAGAAAATGGATGAAAAAATGCTATGGAATGGCTCATCGTTTAGTTCTGGTGAATGGTACTTCAGTGAAACATTTTCATGGATCTAGAAGTCTAAGACAAGGAGATCCCCTCTCTCCTTTTCTTTTCCTGGTTATGGCTGAGGCTTTTGGAGCTCTCCTTTCCAAAGCTTATCAAGACAGCCTCTTAGAAGGCTTTGAAGTTAGGCCTAATGTGCTAAGGGTTTCCCACCTTGAATTTGCATGAGACACTCTTAGTATGTGTAGAGCTTCGGAAGAACAACTAAAATATTTGAGATGTGTGGTTAGGTGCTTTGAAGCAGTTTCGGGTCTGAAAGTAAATCTCCATAAGAGTAGATTATTTGGTGTTGGGCAAGTGGGTGACTTAGGAAGACTAACTGATTGCTTTGGTTGTTTAGTGGGCTCCCTGTTGATTATATGCTTGGGTTTTCCTTTGGGGGCTTCTTACAAAAACACCAGTCCTTGTAATACGGTTATAAACTGTATCCATAAAAGGTTAACAGGTTGGAAGGGCAACCATCTATCGAAAGGAGGGAAAGTGGTGTTGATCAAATTAGTGTTGGTCAGTCTCCTCACATACGTTCTGTCTCTCTTTGTAATCTTTGTCTCGGAGGAAAAAAAGAATTAGGCAATGCCAAAGAAACTACCTTTGGGAAAAAGTAAGGAAGGGAGTGAGCTACATTTGGTTGCTTGGAATGAAGTGTGTAAACCTAAGAATCACGACGGATTGGGTATCAGCAAAATTAGGAACATTAATAAAGCATTATTATCCAAATGGGTTTGGAGATTTGGGCTTGATAGGGACAGCCTTTGGTGTCAAGTCATTGCTAGCAAATATGGCATGGCAAGTGATTGGAAGGCTGAGACTACTTCTCACCCCTAAGGGTGTAGTTGTTGGACGACCATAATGAATGCGACAGAGGACTTTAGACAGGGTATTAAATTTGTGATTGGCTATGGATCTAGAATCCGTTTTTGGAAAGACTAATGTTGCATAGATAAACCTCTTATGTTGGAGTCACCTTCCCTTTTTAACATTGCAAGAAACAAGGATGCAAAAGTGGCTGATTGCTGAGTCTGCTCAGCGGAAGGAGGTGCTTGGAATGTGGGCCTGCCAAGAAGATCAACTGATTGAGAAATAGCTGATATGACCAATTTGATTGAGCTTGTTGATCACTTTCACCCATGGCTTGAGGTGGAGAACGTCATGAGTTGGCTTCATACAAAGAAAGGGGTTTTTGTTAAATCTTATAAGGAAACTCAGTGGCCCATGACCACGCCTAATCCATTGTGGCAGAAGAATGGGGTTCTTTCTTCCTTTGGACTTGTCTTAAGGGCAGCCTTCCTACTATAGATGTCCTACAACACCGTGGTCTAATCCTTCCGAATGCCTACCCATTGTGTCTTCAAGATGCAGAAAGTATAGAACATATATTCATTCATTGCCCTTTTGTGTCTGAGGTGTGGACTTTATTTTTGAGAGAGATCGGGTTTTCATGGGTCTTCCCTTTGGGAATGGATATGCTTCTCCTAGCTTGGGAGATCTGGAAAATTTCTAGGAAAGGCCCTGCTGTATGTTGGGGCAAGATTTGGTTGGAGCAGAACCAAAGAGTATTTGAGGGCTATAGTGAGCCGGCTTTCATCGTCTTCTCCTAGACTAAAGACTTAGCATGTTTTTTGGGGTTTAAGATGTAATCACCTAGGGGAGTACTCTGTGATGAACACTAAAGAAGGTTGGGGAAGTTTATTTATATGTAACTAATAATCTGATTGTCTTGTGGTTCACTTTGGGATTTCTCATCCCTTCTTTCTTAATAAAATCTCACTTATAAAAAAAAAACAGCATTGCAGCAAGCATACGTTGCTAGAATGATCTTCCTTATTTCGAGAAAGCCGCTGTCCTATGCCCTTATAAATGACTTTGCAAATCCCTAGGTGTGACCCTAGATTGAGCAAACTCTTTTAGGATTGTGTGCCACATTTCCATTGCCATCATAACATAATAGGAATAAAATTTCGATTTTGATGGATATTTTACCCTGAGGTGTTATGAATTTTCATTGGAATATTTGGAGATTGAATTATTGAAAATAAAAATAAAAATTAGAGATATTGAAAATTTTGAGGAAATTTCATTGGTAATCATAGTTTTAATATCCAATGAAACTTCAAGGAATGATAAGCATGAATACACATTCAAGACTCCAAAAAAAAAAAAAAAAAAAATATAATTATTGTTTATTTATAAGTTAATCACATAAACAAACAATTGGCTAATGGACATTTTCTTTTATTTATAAATGAGTACCAAATATGTCAATTTGAATAACTACTTATGTGTGATCTTAAATTAGTTTATCTGGAAATCAATTGTACAACAAAGTTATTCAATTGTTTACCTAGCACATATCTTAAATTTGTATTTATGAATTAGAAATATTTAAATAAATTTTAATTTATACATAAATATATGATTTATCAATTTTTAAAAAGTAATTATTTTCTAAAAAATAAAAATATCATTTTTTCACAAAGTATTGAAATGTTGTTACTTTTTATCTCAAAAAATTTTTATCTCAAAAAAAAAAAAAAAAAAAAAAAAAAAAAGCAGAACAGATTTGAGTTGGGTTTTAGCTTGAATAGAAGCATTATAGTCAAACGTTTTGATATCAGCAAAAAATAAAAATAAAAATTGATAGGTAAATATCAGTGATTAGTTTATTTATAGGTGAAGACAGGTTTTGAACCCAGGTCTGTGGTGCCAACACCCATAGACTTTACCAACTTAGCAAGATGGCATCAGCAAAATTTGCCAATATTTTTCTAAAGTTGACGAAATTTTGGAACTTTTGTATTCCCCTGGTATTTCATTCCATCACCCTTAAAAAGGGATTTTTTTTTTTTTGAATTTTACCAAAATTTTGAACCATGAGAGGCTATAAGGTTTAAGGTAAAAGTGATTTAGCGCAATTATAGAGGGGGTTGATGGTTTGTTCCTAATGCAGTCAATTTAGGGTAGGGTTTATGGATGGAAAGTAGATTGGGCTAGGTTTTGGGAGAGAAATAGGAGGGGGCATTTGGTAGATTAAAGGTTAATTGTTACAGGTTTTGTAGATTAGAAATAGGGGTGGTTTACTGGTTCATGCAAACAGGACTGAACTATGCATTTCAATATATTTGAGCTGTTCAGTCACCCTATGCATTTCAATATATTTGAGCTGTTCAGTCACCCAAGAAAACCACATCAGCAAGTAGAAAGCTCCAAATGATAAAAACCACACACAGAGAGAGATACTCCACGAAGAATTTCAACCCTGAAAAACTCTAATGTATCTTCACAATTACAAATTTATTTATAAGACAATTGCAAACAAACCATTGTTTTTTTGTTTTTTGATTTTTAACTTCCAACTTAACTAGGACTTCTAGTTCCCATAAAGACTCCTAATCTAAAACAAAACTAAGGGGTACTCGGGCCAAGGCCTTCTCAAGTTGGACTGGATCAGACCTTTTGTGAAGTTTACATCTAAGAGACCAAGCATTGATTGCGTAAATGATTAAAAAAATTTCAAGGAAACTTTAGGAATGAGCAAAACAAATCCTAATAGGCAGTATTAACCCAGGGTAGTTAGCTTGGACTGCCTCCCTTGGGGAGAAGAAAAGGAGAGAAGGGGGGGGGGGGCTGTAATCATAGTTACCAGAGTGAAGCGAAAGCGGGAAGCGAGGCTCCATAAATTCTTCGAAAGTGAGAAGTGAAAATAAAGTAGAGAATTATAAATTATAATCAATAATCAATAATTTCAACTAGAATACCATAAAG
>JAOXJP010176167.1:0-12564 GCA_025762735.1 Platanus orientalis
CAATCCTCGTGGGTTCGACACTCAACTCTTACACTTTATTACTTGAGCGATTCGTATACTTGCGATTTCCCACATCAGGCACCCGATAATCGACAAGCTTTCTATCAAGTCCAGGCATTTCTAAATAGTCCCAAGTAAAACAATCTCTGTATTGCATTAAGGCCGTTGTAATTTTCTCGAATTCTAATGCCTCGAGCTTGGTACTAATGGATATTTCACGTGGGTCCTTTGTAGTACCCAAATTTACTTCTTTCAAATTATCTTGGACTTCGGTCTTCAAGTCGTCCAACTTGGCATGGGTCATTCTTAGTTTTTCTACTCCTATGGCCTCAGGCTCATAGGGTTGCTTTTATGTAGTAAATTCAACAAGATACATTCAATTCTTTTCTCTAACAAGTATCCTAATAGTCTTTTCATGGCCATTTATATGGCCTCTTCTTTTTCTTTGTTTACGTTAGTCATCCGACTCCTCTTTGTTTTCCAGGCCTGATTTTTCTGTCCCTATTGGTGCACTAGGGTTGACTAGTTCCCTGCATAATTCTTTAAATTCCCTAGTTATCGAGGTCTCATCCTCTCGAGTTTTCTACACAGTAACCTCAATGGGTTTTCCCTGCTATCTTGTCCCACTAACTTGATTGCTCTAACATTATCATCATAAAGGTGGGCCTCGACATTATTTGTTAATGATAGGAAGGGTTTCTAATATGCATGGACCACTTCCACATAGTTATTGTCATTCTAGAACAATAATAATTGATGCAAAGATGAAGGGACACACCAATTCGAGTGTATCCAATCTCTACCTAATAGTGCATTGTAATTGGAAGAGGTATCAACAAAAAAGAAGGCCGATACTTGAGTTCAACTCCCAACTCTTAGTTTTAGTGAGAGGATGCCTTTGGTCCAAGTGACATTCCACAAGAAACCATAGACAGATACATCTATTGGTACTAGGTCACTATCAACTTTTGATAGTTTCCTCATCATGGAGAGAGGAAGTATATTTATAGTCGCCCTATTGAAGATTAGCACTCTATTTACTGGTCAACCCTCTATATGTACCTTAATGTATAAAGGTTTTAAATGTTGTGTCATGTTCTTAGGGGGTTTGTCAAAAATGAGCTTACCTTTAACCTCTTCTACCCTTACCCTTGTTTCGTCTCCCTTTGGCGTGTTATTCTCAAGCTCCATTGTAGCCAGTTTCACGGAGATTATGTCCTAAAGCTCTTTCTTCACTTCAGAAACCTGATCATGTTGGGTTTTGAACTTGATGGGTAGTGTAAGTATCATGTTGCAATCAACTATCTCCTCGGGACAACTACCAAAGCGAATATTGGCCATATAGCCTTTATCACTAAGGGGGTCATCTGTAATCGATTCTAAAGATGTAAATGATTCAACAAACAACCACTCATTTACAAAATCATTGTCATCGAAAGGCAATTCCACCATATCTGCCCAAGTCATGTGTTATTGCTATTGGTTCTTTCCTCCCTTAGTCTGAATGATTAGTGAGGTATTTTATAACTTGTCTTAGTGGGATTTCTTGCATTTTCTTGGCTTTTGGCCAATAAGCACGCGTATAGTATTTAGTTCTTGGTTATCATTGATGTTAAGTATAGGATAGCATTCCCTTTCTAATTTTTTGTGTTTCCTCCTGCTCGACTCGCCTTCAGATGACATGTTGACTTGACAGTTGAGTTTGGGATGATTGACCACTTGGTGTTGGCCGTTTCCTTCCTGTATTTCTTGTTGTGCCTTTAGCTCTTGGTCTGGATCATGATATGAGTTCCCTTGCCGAGCCATGGCTTGTTGCCTCAACTGTCTTCTTTTCTGAGTTCTTGCCATTAAAGGGAACTCAGGGTTGTATCCATACTTGTATACCAGAACACCTCTTGTATGTTGTCTACCAGCAGGCGAAGCCACTTTTACCCATTTATCAACATCTCTTAGAGGCGGTCTAACTATTCTTGTGGGTTGGAATACTTCTTGAGGTGGTTCTTTTCCCAACCACGACTTATTGACATACTGGCGCCTTTCTTTTACCCACTTGTTGGGCCACCAGTCCTTGGCTCGAAGGGCCTAAGAGACATTCCTTGGTCATGGGCATTCCTTCCTTTTTAGAACAGGTTCTGCTGGAATGGGAATCTTAGATTCTTTTTTCGCAGCCATAACCATAAGATTGCCCATTAGTTTACCACATCTGTCACAGAGGCAGAAGTCATTTTTCTCAACTAGAATCTTCTCTTCATTATTGTTGTTGACCTGTGGTTCCCATGCGATTGCATTAGAATACTCGAGTGGTGTTTTCCCGAGATTAGCCATGTCTGGAGCATTTCCTACAACTAGAGACCTTGATTGTAGCCCTACAAAAGGTGTGATATTAGTGAGCTTAGTATTTTTATTTGCTTTTTTGATATCTACTTGCTCCCCTTTGATTTCCAATTTATGGTAACCGTATCGACATCTACAAGTTTTGGAAAGAGGTTTGTATCTACTTTCATTGCATCGGTTTTGTCAGAAAATTAAAATAATTTCTTGTTAATCCTTTCTTGGATGACATTTCTAAATACTACACATTTGTTAGTCGAATATATAAAGGAATTATGTCATTTGCAATAATCCTTTGTACGTAACTCTTCGTGTGTGGGGATCTTATGTCTTCCAACTAATTTGATTTGCTTAGCTTCAAACAATATATCAAATATCTGATCAACTTTGGTTAGGTCAAAAGAGTAGGTTTTGTCGCAGCTAGTGGCTTATTTGACTCCTAGGCCTGGGTATCCTTTTTAGACAAGGCATCACATGTGAAGGGCCGATTTTCTACAAATTTTGCTAGGTCGACCTCATAATTAGGGTCTTGATAATAGGTCTTGTATAACGAAGTACGTCGTTGGTTTTCCTCTCGGAGGATACACTCATAACAGGTGGCCCTTCCTAACAGCTCTAATAGGTCGAAGAAGGTCATTCCTTCTAACTTATTTCTAAATTTGAAGTCTAGCCCATCCAAGGCGAGTTTTATGAATTCAACCTCAGGTAATCCACTAAGGCACTTAGTCTTAGCTCATTTGAATCTCATAATAAACTATTTTGTCATTTCTCTTGGCTATTGTTTTTACCTGACTAAGTTAGTCATCAATACCCCAATATCTGCCTAAGCAAAGTGAGATTGGAATTTGTCTTCCATTTCTTCCCAACTCTATATCAAGTTTAGGGGAAGGTTGGTGTACTAAGTAAAGGCTTGTCTTATTAGGGAATTAGGGAATAGCCTCAGTTTATAGTACCCTAAATTAAATAATTCTCCACATTGCGTGGTGAACAGACTAATGTGTTTCATAGCCATTTTGTTATCTTCTCCATAAAAGGTAGCACAATTGTGTATTTTATACCCTCAAGAAAATTCATAATCCCTATCGATTTGCTCTAGGTATATCTTTCTATATGTTGGACATGTGGCTCGTCGAAGGCCAAGTCCATATAACTCCTCAAGGGACCCCTATAACATGTTCTCGAGGATTCTAGGCATATCCATATAGGACAGCACCATACGGTTGCCCTTGGTCTGGGTAAGCCCTCTGGTAATGTGGAGGCTGAGCGTAGCATCCCATGCCTATACCAGTGAACTCCTCATTGTTATGGGTAGGATTTCCCCAAAAGTTTGGTGGGTCCTACCTTCTATTGTGTGGTGGGTTTGCCCCGCCATATCCATATCCATTATTATTTTGACTATGGAATTAATTCTCCCAATAGTTGGGTGTATCTTGTCTCCTAGGAGGCAAAGGTCTTGACCTTAAATGCATACACTAGCATTATGCCTAAACTAGTCATTCCTACAGGGCCGTTGGGTATTAGGACCATAATAACTACTTCGACCATTATACTAGTCATGTCCCTTGTTCTGGGATGCCCATTGCTCTTGTCGAGTTACCCCATTGGTTTCGAATATGGGGTTTTCATGTACCTCAATCCCTTTTAGATCTACTGGAACATTCGACCCCAAGTGGTAACCCACAGAGCCATGATTCCCCTGCCCTAATCCTCTTACAAAAACCCTAATTGGCTCCTTCTAGGTTGGCTCAGGGAAATCCTTAACTTGAGGTTCCTCAGGATACCTGAGAGGGCTTCTATGCCCCCTAAGTATGTTTGAGGTCTCTGGGATATCTGCTTTATCAGCCATTCCTCTATCTCTAGTGCCTAGGTTCTGATTGGCTCGGATTTTCTCTATTATAGGCTGGAGCACTTTTAGTAGGACATTGCCCAAGACACTTGGCATCATTTTGAATTCTTTTTATATTCTCTTGATAAGGTCATTAAGTTTACTTTTGATGTTGAGATAATTCACTTATCTCATTACCATTCAAATTGATCGGTCGTTTGTCTCTTCTAGGCACCATTTATGGCTTCGAACAAACAGAACATAAAACAAGTATAAATTATGTTTCCCACTGTGGTCGCCAATTTGTTGGTTGTCAACAAAAATTCTTTTGTTCTTGGATTGACACGTGGATGGATCTTTCTAATTTGTATTATCAAAAGGGTTCAGGTTCGGTAATGCCTCTAGATCAAGGACTTTTATAATAAACAATGTCACCCAAATTGACAACAGAAAGGAAATTTTACTAAATTAAAAATCCATAGTATAATGCCAGTTACAGAGATAGCTTCAAACAATAGATAATCATTGTCTCTCCTCTTAAATTGAGGGAAGGCTTCATTGAATCCGATTCTTCAAATAAGGTAGATTATCCGATAGTTCTTCTCTTGGAAAAACCTTATTGAATTTTATTTGGTGAAAAAAACAGATTAGCTGATGCCCTTCTCCTGGAAGATTGTCATTGAATCTGGTTCTACAGTACAGTTGAATCGCCTGCAACATGGGTTTGAATAACTGCATGATGGAGCTACTACTATGCCTAATTTAATGCTACTAATATGGATAAGAGATACTATTGATGATGATTAATCGATGCATTTGTTGTTGTTTCCTTCTTCGTTTATAAAGGTCTTTCCATGATGACATAATTTTGTCCCCACGTTCGTTGTCTAACCATTTTTCAATTTGGATCATGGGGCATCCTGCTTGCTAAGTGGGTCACGCATTACTTAGAGTGGTAATGGTTATTATCCACTTGGATTACCTTACCTGCTTCATCTTCTGTATAACGTGGCTCATCCCATAACCACTTTCCGTGTTGTTGCTTAATTCCACGTGTCTCTTATTGACTAACTGATTTCAAAATATATGCTAACAATGTCATCAACATAGACTTTCATCTCTTGGTGGATCATGTCATAGAAAAGGGCAGTCATGACCCGTTGATAAGTTACATCTGCATTCTTAAGACCGAAAGGCATGACCTTGTAACAAAAGGTGTCCCAAGGAGTAGTAAAAGTAGTCTTTTCTCAAAATCCAATAGCCATCTTGATTTGGTTATAGTCAAAGAACCCATCTATGAAGGACATCATCTCATATCCAACAGTACTGTCAATAAGCACATCAATGTGGGTAGAGGGAAATCATCTTTGGGACTGGGTCTGGTTAGATCTTTGTAATCAATGCACATTCAGACCTTCTCATCCTTCTTGGGCACTTGGACAATGTTCGTTAACCATTGAGGGTATTGGATAGGTAGGAGAAAGCCAGCATAAAGTTATTTTTGTATTTCTTCCTTAAGGATGAGGGACCATTCAGGTTGAAGGCATCTAGGCTTTTGTTTGATGGGGTGGATACTTGGGTCAATGGGCTGCTCATGGGTGATAAAATATATGTCCAGACCAGGCATGTCTATATAAGTCCATGCAAAAATGTCTATGTACTCTTGGAGTGAACATACTAGGGCATGTCCTAGATCTGAAGTGTTGGGGGTCCCAATTTTTACACTCTTAGGGGAGGTTTCAGACTTGAGATTTATCTCTTAGAGGTCATCTGCCATGGGAAGATTTTGGTTTTCTTGACATTCAAAAGCATCAATAGCCTCTCACGACATTATCTCCTCATCATTGTAGTCAAGCTTTTCCTATTTTATTTGAAAAATGATTTTAGTATAAAGTTCAGATGGAAAATGTACTACCTGAAGAGCAATTGGCCTTGGGGTTGAGCCCCAAGCTGCTTATGTATCCGATATGTTTGCAATGATCGAATGTCAAAGAAAATTGTTAGTCGGAATCAAGTTGCACGTAGTTCTGGTCTTAAGGGATGATTAATTTTTGTTTTTGAAAATATAAAGTAGCTGAACCTAGAGTGATATCTCAAGCTACCTACATACCTAAATTTTTGCATTGGTTATATACATGAAAACATTGGTATGTCAGGATCAAGCCACATGCAGTTCTTGTTTACAAGGGTGATAAAGCAAAAGAAAAGGATTTTTTTAAAAAGTGATTGCACCTAAAGTTGTGTCTCATGTTGCCTACATACTCACTACATTTGCATTAGTCGAATGCTTGACATTATGAGTCGGTAGGGATCAACTCATACGTAGTTCTTATTAAAGGGTGAAAAAGAAAAAAGACTGGAAAAGGGAAACTAAAACAAGAATCTTGCCCTTCTAGAAGCGCTCAATCTCAATCAATCACCAATCTAATCATCGGGTGTAACTCCATTAGCTAGCTTGATCTACTTGAAAGCTTCAACTGGGACCCATGCTTCTGGCATGTTGACCTGGTTAAGCTCAACCTCACTCAAGTCTAGTTCTCCGCTAGCAATTACTAATTGTAGTGCTTCCCTGACATTGCCGGGTAGGGAGAGTAAACTCAAAGGAGATGTATCATCCTCCCTTTGTTCTAAGGTATCAAGGCTTAAACATTCCCTGACCTTAGGGACGGATGGCACAGAGCTAAAGTATGGGAGATGTTGGAACAATTCCATCAATGAAGGGGAATGAGAGATGATTTTGACTTCAAGAGGATGGACTGAAAAGTTGCTAATGTTTGATGGAGGGGGAATGATGATGGCATCTGAACACGCACTTTCAATGCTGATATTTAGTGGTGTTGATAGAGGAGTCAAAGTTTGAGGTTCACTAGCATGGTGATGCATGTTCTCAGAGGAGACAGGGGCAGCTTGGAGATCGAGGTGAAGTTTCTTGGAGCCTTAAGGTTAGTCTATTTTTTCTTTCTGCCCTACCAGAGCTAGTGCTTCAATAGTGGCTTGAACCCAACCCCTGATTTGTATAGCACCCTAACTACCTTGACTGGGTCTTTCCTGCCCTATGACAACTTGCCTAACCCTTTATCCGGGTTGAAATTCATCCTAGCCATCATTCAAAACTTTGGATGGAGGACCTCAGCCCTCCTTTTTTATTCTATTGCCTCTTTCTTGGTGCTCACCACTTCAAATTGGTAAGAGGTGAAGGTCTTAGGGGCTTGCAAGTTCCGTACACCTAGCACTTTCTTCCCTATCATGGTGATAACATTTGTATCAACTAGGATGGTGAGAACTTCATCATCAACTATGAACTTGACTTTCTGATGCAGAGATGAGGGGACAGCGCCTGCCTAGTAGATCCATGGTATTCTCAATAACATTGTGAAGGAGGATGGTATGCTTAGTACTTGGAATTGAACATTGAATATTCTCCCTTCTATCATTATAGGAATATCCACTTCTCCTTAGCCACGACAAATAGAGTTGTGTCGAAAGTCCTGATGTCACAAGGGTTAGGTCTCACATTCTCGAGAGGGATTCCCAAAGTGTCTAGAGTGTCCTTGATGCAGATGTCTAAGGTAGAACCATTGTCCAACATTATCAGGGGAATGCATATGTCTAAGTGACAAGTGGTGATATAGATTGCTCTGTTGTGTACTGTGTCACTCTCAAGAATATCTTCTTCTGAGAAAGTGATGACACACAGTGTAGATACATGCTCCACCATGTTTTTCAATCTATCTGGAGTAATTGATGCATCAACAAAAGACCTTTTGTGCATCTCTGAAGTCTTTAAGTTATTATTCATGCAACTTGAGACCATGATCATCTTAGACTCTAACATGACTCCACACATGTCCTAGTCTATACAATGCTCTGTATTTTACAGTTCATGAAATTTACAACACTTTACATTAACAAAGCCATCTTGGGAAAATCTATTGTTGCTTGTGATTAAACATAACCATTGTTCTGAACTAGCTAAGGAACTTCTATGGCCTATATTATGCTAGCTTCTAGCCTAGTGACTACAGCCTTCTTTAGCACTGATCTGGTGGAGCTGGTGGAGGCAGGAGGTGCATCCTAAACTAGGCCTACTTGGATAACTAATTCCATACATGTGGCCTTATCTACAACCTCAGCAAAAATGCCTTGTAAGGCTATCAGAAGCATCAATTGGTAGGTGGTACCTAGAGGTTTTAGGAATGTGGAGATCATGCCCTCTTCAAACATAGGATGTTTTAAATTTAAGGTCCTCTACGTCCATCTATATGCATAGTCCCTGATATTCTCATTGGCATGGGGTCTCATCCCCTCTACTTCTTCCCTAGTGGGCAACATTTCTAAATTGAAATGGATTTGGCTTATGAAAGACCATGTTAGGGTTCTCTAGGTATTGATGTTTCTTTTGTCTTAGCATGAGAACCATTTTCTCACATCCTTCTCCAAACTTCTGGCAAACATTTGGACTAAGATCCACTTATCATACCCCAACTGAAACATGGAATTTCAATACATGTGCAAGTGTATCCATGGACAGGTTGTGCCATCATATTTCTTTAAATCAAGAATCTAAAAATTGTTTGGCAAATTGCCTCAAAGGTAGATGCACGGGTCTTCAAACTCCATCTCCAGGAGGAATTATCCACCCTTCATCATTTCCATCTTTGCGGCTAACTTGTCTAGTCTAATGTTAGTCTCATCAATCTTGGATGAGGCGGAGACCTCCTTCCCCTTTTTGTGTGTTACCCTGATGGCATGTATTATTCCTCAATATCTAGGATAAAATGATGTTGTGGTTGGATATGCATTCTGGTGAATGGAGGAGCAGTATTGTATATAGGTGTTTTCTTTAGCCTATGAGATTGGCCAAATGCAAAACCTTGCCCCTGAGAATTAACAAATAGAGATTCGAAAATGGGACCTTGACCCTGAGAGTAGTTGATCTGGCCTCCCTTCTTAATAAGGAACTCATGCATCACTTTTTCAAACTCAGTAGAAGTGGGGATTTGAGTTAGTCTCTGAGTATGGGCTTAGCTATGAAGTGGTATGAAAGTTTGGGTTTGTGATAAAGATGAAGCGGCTTGTGATGAGGAAGATGCAGTCCATCCATGCTTGGACGTGAATTCTCCCATCATCTTTTATAGTTCAGCTTTGTGCCTTTCTGAAAGTGTTTTTCCGAAGTCGACTCGAGGAGGGGGCATAGTTCTTGATGAACTCTGGAGGGGTGGAAGATGGGACATCTGATGTTGATGTTGGAGCTGTAGACTTATTTGCCATTATGTTATTATAATGTGCCTTTCTCCTTTGTTGTGGCATCTCTAGAGGTGCTATTTTGACTGTCAAAACTATTTTACAAAGATCCTTTTTAGGAGATTCATTCTTTTGATTCATTTGTTCATTTTATGAGCCAGAAATGTTTTAATAAATACATAGATCATATAAGTGAACTCATGTTTATTTTCTATAGTATAAATGGGGAACAAAACTTTGTGTGTGTGTGTGCGTGTATATATATATATATATATATATATATATATATATGCAAGAGGTTACAAAAGAGGGTATATGACCCTTTACATAAAAAAAGTCAAGACATGATAAAACTAGAGTCTAGGCACTCTACGTAGTGGGGGTGGAGATGGCACTGGTTCATAGCCCAAGGAGAAAATATGATCTCATAAGTATTGAACCCATTCCAACTACTAGTGGGCCTATATATAGGCTATATTGTTTCTACATTTGATTTCACTTCCTACATTAGCATGCAAAGCTATAGTAACAATGAGTTCATTCCTCAAGGAATGGATAAGCTTGGACTGAGTCTCATTCCTTTGCTAAAAACAATCTCATGAGATCTTGGCCTCAGCACGGAGATGTGACTCGGCTTCTAAAGCAGACTAGGTTTGTGAATGTTGAGCTCGCTCATGAGCTAAGTCTTGAAGGGCTTGCTCAAACTCTGAGTGTGTGAGGGATTAGAATATGATGTGGAAGATGACTCTATATAGATCCTCTTGTTTGAGGAAGTAGAGGTAGCAGGTGTTGCCGGTTGTGCAAGAAGAGCATGGTGAATCCACTGCTCATATTATAACGACATCTTTGGAACCTTCATGGACACTAAAGGTGGATGCCAAGCAGTCTGAATATGTGAACCAGCCCAAAGTGCAGCTAAGTGAGACCAAATGTAATTAGGTATCTAATGACTGAGTTTATTAACATCTTCATAATTTGTAGGAAGTAAAACAAATCCTATCAAAGGGTGAACTAATGAAGAACCTGTGCGGGCACATAAGGCGTGCCTTAGTATAAACCGGTGATGACCATATAAGGGCATCCTCCTGCAAAGAGATGTGGATAATGTGTCTTATACCACTTGACCTGCCGAGTGATATACTCAGGAAGCACATTAGATAGAAGACTTTGATAATCAACTACTGTAGCTTTGGCTGGAAGAGGTCGAGTGCTAACATGGGCATGTATAGGAACCAAATGATGAGAGGCATATGTGGGAAATTATGATATTGTAGTCACATGCTCACAAAGCCAAGCCTGTAGAAAAGTTGGGATGCCATATAATCGACCACGTCAATGTTGAGAACACTGAGATAGACTAGTGATGGTCTCGATGATAATCTAAGGAGCCAATGTCTTCTTCTACAAGTATTGCTCTGGAACATTGCAAAGAAACACCACTGATATGATAATGACTGTGGGATAATAGATGTTTTCCTTAGACAATAAGAGTGAATGCCCTAAACTTGATGGGGTTTGTGAAATCCCCAACTTTCTTCCAAACTCTTTCCAAAAAGAGATCTAAAGGACAATGTAGATATTCTTCTAAAGCTTCTTTAGGCAAGGAAAACTTCGATATGCCAGGTGTGGAATGGAAGTCCCTGAAGTAGCTAGGCTTGTGGACTGGGAAAACTGCACTTATGTTGTGGCAATGTTTCCAACTCTTCAATAGTTGGTAAAAGCTCATGTTCTCCAAAGCAAAAAAGCCTGGAGGATGGATCCCAAAATTAAATGGTTGTTTCTAAAAGTGGTCAATCCAGGTTGATCTAGGCTAGTGTCAAGGTGGCCCCGAGTCAACTTTGGTCTACCCAAATTTCTTGCTTTTCGGGTGGAACTACAATAAGGGAATTCGCAAAATTCAGGGTGGTATAGGAGTACGACTCTAAGCACATGGGTCTATGGTCCAGACCTACTAAACAAACATAAAATTATGTCAAATGAGTAAATTTGATGTTAAGAATCAATTCTGGAAAAAATATGGCTTGACACTTGAATTTCATCTTAAAATTTAGGCGTTGGGGGCATGTTCAGGTGTTGAAAATAGTTAAGAAATTTAAAGGTCCCGTGGGCCATTTTTATCATTTTCTATAACTCCAAGCAATAAAACAATTAGAGACTTGGGATACTTTTGGAGATCAATCCCAAATCTGTTCAACCTATTCAAGATTCATACAAACAATGATGAGTGGAAGTAGATCAACCCAAAACTTCCCGCTCCTTTCTTCCTAAGAGAAGGCTCCATGGAGAAAACCCGTTGTAGACACAATATGTCTTTGATTTTCTTTATTTGGTTGTTTCTTGTGATGTCTTTATGTAATTTATAAAGTTTTTGATGAGTTCTTGCAAGTTTTATTGAGTTTTTGCAAAAATTTTGGTTGTTTGTAACTTTCCGGTGTTCTTTGAAAAAGAAAACTTATAAAATTTTGATTTTTGTAAAAGAACTTGGGGATTTTTTTATGTAATCATGATTTAATGTCATTTGGAATCATTTAGGATAAATTTGAATGGTTTTGAAATAGACACTTGAGGATTTAACTACCTAGATGCCTAAAAACAAAACTACCCTAATTTATAGGCGTTAGCCCAAAATTCAGGCATTGGATAAATTCAAGCATCAGCCAAAAAAATTCAGGCATCAACTTGAGAAATTTTTTATTTTTTTGCTTGCCTTGTTTGATCGATTCATGACTTGTTATATGTGTAGGCTTAGAACCACGTAAAGACACATGGGTCTTGCACAAGGGTTCAGAACATGTGGGGCAATTTGTGCACGAAGGCCAAAGATTGGGTAAAGGAACTGGGATTTGGGCCATTCCTAAGTCTATCATTATTGAAGGCAGACAAAGGGCCACTAATGGCCCTTGCAGAGAGGTGATCACCAATGACCCGCACCTTCCACTTCCTGATGGGAGAGATTAGAGTACCCCCGATAGACCTCTATATGATGATGGGGCTTTCCATGGATGGTGTGGACATCGGTGTTCCGGAGGGGTTCGGATGCCCCCACTCGCCCGTGATTGTCGGGTCCACTCTTCGGCACCTAAGGCCGGTGCGTGAGAGGTCGCTAACCCTTTTACAGGAGGGTTAGGCTTTTCTTGGAGTCGCCACCAACTCGGGTTTAACCG
>JAOXJP010176178.1:0-12563 GCA_025762735.1 Platanus orientalis
TGCAGAAATTTTCTTTTTTTTTTAATATTTTTTCTTACCTTCTTATACAATCTACTTTGTTCCTAGACATCATCCCTCATGTCCTCCATTCTTTTTTTCTTGTTATTCACCTTTTTTAAACCTTTTTTTTTTTTTTTTTGTGCTATATAAAATTTTCCGGTAAACCTTTTTTTTTTTTCTAATTATTCAATCTTTCCATAAAAACTTAATTCCTTCTAGGTTTAGTTTTCTCATAATCCAACACATATAACCATACAAGAATCCCCAATTTTCAATCCTAAAATCTAGGATTTCTTGAAGTTTTCTTAATTCTTGAATCTTTTGTATTATTTTCTTGATTTCTATTCAATTTCCTTAGATTTCTTACTTCTCTTTGATAATCCATTCATTCTTAAATTAGTTTCTTTAATTTTTTTAATTAATTTCTTTAAAGATTTGGTTTCTTGTATACTTTTTTTAAAATTTTCAGCATTCTTTAATTTCAAAAAACATTCTTTTAGGCTTTTGTGGTTAAATAATTCTTGTAGAAATCATTTCCCTTTAGATCCTACATCACACCCACTATGTGAACTACATTTATGCATGTGCTACAAACGAAGGTACGCATTTCTACCAATATTTATTTATTTTTGCATCATAGTTATTAGTTTGTAGAATTGAGGGATGATTGATGTATTTAAATCTATATCAAGTCTATGGGATTTACATATGACTTGTGATTATAGTGCGACGGTATGAATGACGTAGAATCCAATGAAGGCATGGTTTGTGAGTGGTAGGATTCTTTGCTTACATAAATTAATAGATATTATTTGTCTCTTGTCTATTATTAAGTCAAACGGTGTGATACATTGTGGGGAATCACCACCTTTGAGGCGAAATGAATGGGGTAGAATAGGTAATTATTATTGTTTTGAGTTATGTAGTTGTAAGGAATTAAATATGTTGGTAAATTCAATACCCCGTGAAATGTATATAATATAATAGAGTATTGAACTTACTTAATGCATGGTTATAAAGATGGATTAAATCGATTCCACACATGTGAAAAATGTATTATTAAGTACCTCTTAATTTGAGTAGGTAACCACCAATGGTGGGTACACCTTTCCCAACTATAAATGAACCCTTAAGCCCTAAAGAATTTCTGGTGCAGACCCACATTTGGAGTCATTAGATTAATAAAGTTATTTACATTTAATATTATTAACGTCTAGTGGCATCTACTCAGCCGGTGGCAATTCCAAATACATTCTTAGTCCCAATTACACTGTGAAAGAATTGTGACATATAGCCTTACGTTAATGATGTGTGTGTGGTGTCGTGGGGCGCTCACAAAAAATTGGTGACTCCACTGCAAACCTTAGTGGGTTCAAGTCCAAAATATTCGAGAGGCATTTAATAATACACTTTCCACATGCATCATGCATTTTTGTGTGGTAGGCTTGTGTGTTTAATTTTATTTTAAAATGAGTATAGATTATAAAAATCATATGCACTGTGCACTCATTCTTCACATACCACAACATGTCCTAACATGGTTTTGAAGATCAGATAGCAGACCAGATCCTTCAGGCCCAAAACCGATCTGGATTGGATCGGGGATCAGTGATCCACGTGTGGATTGTTCAGTCCAAACCCAATCCAAATCTAAAAAAAAATTAAAATTTTAAAATATTCTTATAATGCTTTATATGAAAAGTTCGAAAGAAAAAATTTAATTTATAGTTATGTTAGGTGCATCATACATGAATAAACACTGTTATGAGAATGTATATTTATAAAGATCAAGATTGAACATTTCATAGCCAAACATCCAATATGATTACTTCTAGTGCAAAAAAAAAGAAAAACAAACCATATACAAATACAATAACACATAAATAATGATGAACATAATTGTAAGTATATTAAGTGCATCATATATGTATGAACAAAGTTATGAGGTTCATATAAGTTCAAGATTGTAGTTTGTATAACCAAACATCCAATATATATATATATCAATGCATAAAAGCTAAACTATGTACAAAATCATATAAACAAAATATAATTATACATGATTCATTATTCTAAACAATGGGTCAATGAAGTTTAATTTAGTATTCTATTATAGGGGGCAGACGGGGGTTTGCCCCCCACTATAAATGTAAGGGGGTTTCAAGGGGGGCTAGCGAGGGTTTCCAAGGGGGGACTAGATTTATTGAATGAAAAATATGGAAAATATTCTAGCCTTTTCATTTTAGTGTTACATGGAAAATATGTAATCCAGTGACTAGATTTATCATTCGTTATAAGGTCATGGGGTTTACCTCTTATATGTTATTATATAACTTTTAGGAATATTTATTGAGAACTAGGCAAGGGTTTGTGCACTTCTGAAGAAAAAAAATTATTTTTTATTTTATAGTTTTTTTTTTTGGATCGTCCAATCCAGCCCTGGTTTAGACGATCCTAGTAGGATTGCGATCTATAGGATAGGATCGGACCGGTCCTGTCCGTTCCTGATCTGGATTGTCCGATTTTTAAAACCATGCACTGAATCAATGATAATAAGGGGATTGATTACTGAGAAAGGGGAGGAAACTGCGAATTAACCTTTTAAATTGAAGAGTTGTGGCAAGCTTTTTGATATTTGGTTAGACTATGCTTATGCTCTTTGTAGGAGTAGATTTGAGATAGGAAGGTTATGATGTTTTGAGGTTTTTTTAGGCTGTGCTTTTGATTTTCAAACTTCTTAATGCGGACAACTTTAGTATACTCATGTATGTGCCCCCACATAAGAGGGCAATATTTAAATTTGAATGTTATGTGGGGTTAATTAAGGTCTTGTAATTATTGGAAAAAAAAATTAAGGTCTTGTAAGGGGCTGGGTAATCTTGCAATAAGGTTAATAGTTCCTGGTAGATTAGGATGTTTTATTTTAGAGGGTATGATTATAATAATGCTGAAAACCCAAGGATAATATGGGTAAACCAGGTCAAGTTGACAGCCCTTCTTTTGTCCTCTAGTGGACTTCCAAAGTCAACACAATGGAGCCCACTAGAAGGCTGGTCAACAGCATTGAGTCTCCAATGTTTTTAGTAGTCTAGACTTTTAGGAAATTAAGTTTTAGTAAGTTTGGATTTTAGAATTACTTGGAGAACAGGTTTAAATCTTTTAGAAGTTTCTTTTATTAGAAACTTTCTAGTATGTGTAAGTTTGTAAGCCTATTTAAGGCACCCCTTACCCCATATTTTGATCAGTGAAAGTTTAAAGAAATTTGTGTGACATTTGGTGTTCCCAAGGTGGGCCATGGCCTCTCTCTCTCTCTCTCTCCTCTCTAGGGTTGACGCCTGCAAGGCTCCCCTTAGTTCTTCTCCTTCTTTTTGTTAGGTGCAGCCGTGGGCTCCCTAATCGTTATTCTTCCTCCTTCTATCTTCTTCATGCTATTTCTTCTTCTATCTTCTTCAATCTTTCTCCTCATCTATCACTCCTCTTTTCCCTACCCTCATCAGTCTAGCTCCATTGCTGTAACAATATCCAATTGGGAGATTCACATTACTGTTCTGGAAGACTTCGGTTTACGAAACCTTAAAATCGCCCCATCATACTTGTCCCTTTTCTTTCATTCTTTTACAGGATTTTGATCCCCACATGATCCCCTACAAAACCCCTCACTTTTCCCCTCGATTCCCTTCTTCCCTCTCTTAAATCAAAAGATTCCCTGTTGTTTCATGAACCTCCATTAAAGAATCTTTTAAAATTCTAAAATTTCATGATTTGAACTAGCAAAACTCATCCAAATTCATTGAAATTTGAAACATAGGGCCTCTATACACATCAGGCCTCTATACACATCAGAATCTACAGTAGAAATTTCAGAATTTTCTGATGCCTCGGTAGTAGTATTTTGGTAATTTCGGGATTCTGTCTAAAAATTACATAATTGCCCTTCTGGGTTATTTCTCCCAATTTCCTTCTCCTCTTTTGTTCTCAATACTAACTTTTTTTTTTTCTGTCATTCTATTTGCTGATTATCCAAACTTGTGGCTACTTGTGTGTTTTAAATTCTATTCTTGAAAATTTGCTTCCACATCCTTAATCTAACAATTATTGTGATGCTTTTAGGATTATCCTGCATCACTTCATTTTCTGGTTAGGCTGCCACTAGTTGCATTGATGTTTTTGTGCTTGGAAATCTTAATTTTGGATTCGGATTTGTCTGATAGTGGTAGTGGGATTATAGGGGTTGTTGAGTTACAATTTTTGGTCTTGTAGGGATGTTTTATCCTCAATTTTGATTTTGGTCTCTATCTAAAATTTCTGTTTATTTTGATTATATTTATACTGTTACTTATCAATAGAAGAAAATATGATTTTATTGTGATGTGGGCAATACATGATGGAGCATAAACATATGTGTTCCTCATGTTGTGTTTTTATTTATTTATTATTATATAGGAAATCCTATGCCTGCTTACACATCATCATCTTCTTCATATCCACCAGACTTGTCCACAGAGTTTCCTCAGTTTGATCGAGTTTTTTTTTATAATAATTTTCCATTTGGTTTTTGGAAGTACTTGGTTTTAGCTAGCTTGAATGCAAGTATAGTAGATGCGACTTAGCACATCTATAAAGTTGTGAAAAGCTCTTTTTGTTGGTTGTGTGATTCCCTAGAAAGGTGAAGGTTGAGTGGTGAGACTCCTTTTATGTTTTCTCCGTAATTGAAGTATGAGACACTCCTTCCTATTGATACAACAACAAACAGCCTTATCCCAACTATTTGGGGTCGGCACACTCCTTCCTATTGATCTTTAAGTTTATTCTTCTATCTTTTGGTTTGGTTTTTTTATTCTCTATTCTTTCTTTATTCTTCATTCTTTACTTGTTCTCTTTGTTGTTGATCATCACTACCAACCATCCCATGTCCAAATCTATTGATTCAGTCCCATACGTTCAGTTCCAGTCATCCCTCACCTTGTGCCCTGAAATCTGTTCTTCAACTGTAACGCAAGTCCCAAACCTAATGTTAATCCTTAAAGCCTTCCCATAATCATGGAGCCATATTAACCCTAAAATCTTCCATTCCCTATCAAAAACCCCTTTTAGCCTTCCTTGAGCCCTACTTTTAACCTTCTTCAACTCTAAATGTCTACCATTCTGTAGTTGGAACAGTCTTGGAAACCGTAAACCTCACCAAAATATATCTTGAACATCCGGTGCACTCTAGTTCTTAGGTGTTAGGCTAAACTAGTTAGTTCCTAGAGAATTTGGTAGATGTTTTCACTTGATATGGTCACTAAGTGATGCAATACAATGGAGAAGATACCAAAAATTGATATAGAGTAATTCCAAAACCCTCTTACAATGGTTAGATTTAAAGTGCGGAAGCAAAGTTTTCAAGAATTGAATTTAGCACTTCAAGTAGCTACGAAAATTTAAGACTCAGAAAAGAAAATCACAAAAATAAGATTAGAAGGATTTAGAACATAAAAAAGGAGAGAATAGACAAAAAAAGCGTAAAAGGGTATTTTTGTGTAGAAAATCCAAAAATTACCAAAATACCCCTTAACACATCAAAAAATCCCAAAGTAAAAAAATGGGATTACAACTAAAAACCCAAAAAACTAAACTAACCATGGCACTATTGGCCTTATTACAAATTACCCACCCCTTACAAAATTTGAATTGACCCTACATGACATGTAAATTTAAATTGTGTCTTCTTATGTATGGGTACATATATAAATTGCATAATGTTATTCACATCATTCTCCCTGGATAGGGAGAAATTCGACTTCAAATTTGAAATCAACCACCATCCTTCATAGCTTGGTAATATGTTAGGAATTCGCAACAAAGGTGGTAGATATGATGGAGGTCCTAGAATTGATACAAAAAATTGATATTGCACAATTTCCCAAAGCCTTAAACAATTTAAAATAAAGGATGCGAAAGCAAAGTAAATCAAGAATTGAAATTTTGAACAAGTAGACACAGAATATTATAAATCAGATAATAAAATGATGGGAAAGCACTTACAAGAAGTTAGAACAGAAAAAAGAGAAAGAAATAGAGGAAAAGAACCCAAAAAGGTATTTTTGTAATTTTGGGTAGAATTCTGAAAATTACCAAAATACCCCTACGATGTGTCAGAAAAATCTGAAAATTTTATGGTAGTTTCTAACATGTGCAGAGGTTTTACAGTTAAAATTTCATGAAATTCCAATAAGATTTGATTGGTCAAGTCAAAAAATTTCATAAAAGTGAAGGTTCTTTAATGAAGGTTTTGATGAAAACTAGTAGGGAATCTTTTAGAGGAAAAAGAAGACAAGAAATAATTTAGGAGAAAGAAGGAGAAAGAGAAAAGAGACTAAGAGAAAAAGAGAATAGATGAGAGAGATACCGTAGAGAAAGTGGAAGGGTGAGGTGGATATTCACAAGTGCACTAGGGTGCTACAACTCACATGGAGAGAAAGGGGAATCTAGGAGATGGCATCAACCTTTGGAGAGGAGAACATGGCTATAGCCATACCTTGGGAACACTCAAATCTTCAAAAACTTGTTTATTCTTCACTATAAAATTATGGGGGAGGGGTTGCCTTTAAATAGGCTCACAACCTTAAGCAATTAGAACTTGTTAAAATTATAAACTTTCTAAAAATCCTAAACTTGCTAACCAAGTTTTCTAAAACAAAAAACTTACTTTCCTAAAATTTAAAACTACTCAAACTTAAAGACTTTCTAAAAAAAACACTATTCCCATTTTTATTGACACCCCATTGGTAATTTGGTCATAAGTTTCTCAAATCACCTCGGATTTGCGCAATCTTGGTCTTGTTAGAAAGGTAACTGAATAGCTTATTTAATGACACTAAAATCAAACCAAAAAGTTAAGTTTAAGCCATAGAAAAATTTGGTCCAAAGTAAAAAAATGGGATTACAACTAAAAACCAAAAAAGTAAACTAACCATTGCATTATTGGCCTTATTATAAAATTTGACCCACCCCTTAAATAATTAAAACACCCATACATAACACAAGACTTGAACCTTGCTCTCTTGTGTGGTGGCACATACATAAGTCACATAATGTTGTTCACATCACTAAGGGTCTGACCTCGTTACATAACTTTGATGGGGGAAAACCTTCATTAGAGCTCCCACCTCTATTTTGTTTCCTCTATTTCCACTCTCATATTTATAACATTTATAAAACCTAAAATAGAAAGAAACCTAATTACATGTATATCGATTTAATCTGATTTCTTTTAATAAGATTTCAATTGGCTCTTCATCATATCATAAATTTCAATTTCCCTAACAATATGGGACTTTTAAATAGGATTTGTAATACCCCACTTCCTAAAAGAACATTGTCCAAAAGGTTGTGGATGGTTTTTCAAATCTTCCAGTTTAGGACAATCATCTTTACTCAGGTAAGTCCATTGAGAACTCCAAATGTTTACTATGAAAAGTTGACCACTTCGAGGGGCAATCATTGTGAGTGTCAACATCCACAAATACATGTCGTTAGGGTATCCAAAGTGGTTCAAGCATACAAATGATGTTCATGGAAATAATTGCTGCACATTTTTGAGTCCTTTATCTTCTCGTAGGGGCAATTGTGTTGGTCAGGGGAATCAAGCTGTATGAGATTGCTTGCAACATTTGTTTGTTGCATTGGAAGTACAAAGCATGATGGCCACAATATTGAGTAGGTTGCAATCCCTGCCTAACGTTCAACAGTCCCATCATTTGGGAAAATTAGGCAAAGAATTGAGTCCTCGTATTCTTCTGGAATTCTAATCTAAAGAAACTTAAGGATACTCATTTTAATGAGTTCAAGGGCTGGTGGGATGATTTTATTCACAACAATGATCTAAGTTTCATCTGGTTAGGTACTTTCCATATATTATTTTACAGTTCCTACTGGCCTTTTTTTTGTTTGTTTTGGGTAGGCTTATGCCTTTCTCTCCAGTCTCTTGTATCTTGGGCAGTAGGAATTGGTGACCTAGTGTATATTATGAAGAAAGAGAATTTGGGAGAAGGGAAAAAGTGGAATGTAGGAGGGAAGTGTGTTTACAGTAAACTGGTGGAAACATATAGTAAGGATAAAATATACCCTCACTAGAGTGTATGCCACAAATACAATTTAATTATGTTATTACATAATTATGGGCTTATGTATTTTGGTCCATCACAACACTCTCCTCAAGTGGGCATCGATATCATACCTAGCTTCCTGATAAACTCGTGATGATGAACAGAAGCCACTGCCTGTTAAGATAATTAGCCAACTGATCCTTTTGTTTGACGAATGTAAGACTTTCTGTATTAAACGTCTGTATATCTCAATATGCTTTGTCTTGTCATGTTGAACTAGATTATGTGCAATGCTAATTAAAGCCTTATTATCATTGTACAATTTCATCTCACTGAATCTGAAACCCAAGCTCTGTCAATAAGATTTTAATACACTAGCAGAATGGAAGCTAATGAAATCTAATTAGCATTGTTAATCTATCAATTTTCATCTTTAGATGAACCCAAAAATTTGGGTCTTCTCAATATGAATAATAACAATGGGCTACCTCCTATAGAGGAGCTGTATCATATAGCTGCCTGATATGATGGCCTTCTGTGGGATCTTCACCCACGTTTCACCAACATGGGAAATTTTGTTGATGGTTCATATTGTAGTTGTTGGGCCATGTCCCATCCAAGCAATTGATTGAAGATACCATTCTTTTTTTTTTTTTAATAGGTTGTGGCTTTAGGTGTTGTTTTCTCATGTATTCATCATTTTATGGCTGCAGATGGTAGAAGCTGCATCAAGTCCATTGTCAAAAGATCAAAGGCTTCTATTGTGTATGGAATTGTGATTAATAAATACAGATTCAAGTTAACAAGTAGGTCATATTTGTGAATATGTTAGGAATGTAACATATTGTGTATTTGTTTGTTTTCTCACCATTGAATTATTTTATGGTGGCTCAGAAGCAACTTTCTTTATTCAATTTTTCATCTTTTCATTAATTTCTTGTTTATGTAAGCCAATATCTTATCGGTTTGTTTTGGTATGCTTGGATTGGAACTGCTTGTAATGTAAGGGCCCATAAGACAAAAAGTAATATGAAGTTGTGGTTATTTGGTTGAGATTTTGATAAGCTTGAAAATTCAATGTGGGATCAATAGTACTCATTTGGTTTGCTAACACTAACTTGGGGCTGCTTTTATAAACGTTGCAGATTATTTCAGGTTTCCATAGCATTTGAATACAATACTTCATCTAAATTGTAGAGAGGAGGGATATCACAATTACCTAGTGCACCAGCTCACTTAGTTTGGGTTTTGGGTTCGTAGTTTGCACATACTAAACTTCAAAGGAACCCGATCTTTTGTGGGGTTTCCTTCTATTATTGCATACTATGGTTCCCATTATTATTGTTCATTCCTCTTTTTGTCCTATTTCAATGATGCCCCAAAGGTAAAAAATTAAACGGATTGAATGATGTTTCACTATGGTATGGTATTTAGGCATATTTGGTGGTCCACCGAGTTAAATACTTATCAAGTTATGTAAGGATATGATTGAAGCCCTGTAATGAGAGGAACCTTAGATGTCATAGATTTGAGAACTGGATCGGTAACAAACCTATGAGGTGATTGGTTTTGGTCAAACTAGGTTTGAGTTCGGTTCACAAGAATCCCACTTGGGATTTCTTTTAGTGCTAAAGAAAAGAACCCCAATCCTACATAGGGTGTGTCGCTCAAGCCTTGTGCAGCCCCTTGGATGTTCGAATCTCTCCAAAGATCTGTATCTTCAAGCTGGTGAAACAATCTCTTGCTAATGGAAAATTTTCTAGATTTTCTGAAAATTTGAATACTAATAAAATATAAGATAAAAAAGAAGAGAAAAACTTTTAAACTCAAAAGGAAGGGGTTGGCCTCCACCACCATCGTTAACTTGGAGGATCTCTAAGCCATTTCCAGGGTTTATGCTATGTCTTCATGCACCAGAGAGAAGAGCTAACAACTTTTGTCACAAAAATTCATTCATTAAATTATGAAGTAGGCGTGTGGGTCTCTTTATAGAGCCTCCCACACCTAGGGCTACATAAGAGTAAGTCTTTTGGACCAAAATACCCATGTTCAGACAATTCTGCCTCAAAATACCCTAAAACATGAAGTTAGACTAAAATAACCATTATTAGACAAATTCTTCCTAAATCCCTCAAAATTAACCCCCCTTACAAATGTGACATAAAATAAGATATAACATAGAAATAAATGACCACTAAGTATAAAAAAATATCCTTAAACATAAATCTAAACTCTCCCAAGTCTGAAAAATAATGTGAGCCCCTATTCGAACTAAAACAAGGGCCCAAATCTCTTCTGATAAGTCTGAAAAATACCACCCCTAGCTTTGATGTCCTCATCAGTCTGGTTCAGGTCTAACCAAGCTCGACTGTTTGGTTCTATTCGGTACTTAAAACCATGGATAATCTTGAAGGAAAATGAAGAAATCTCTAATATGATGAGAACTCTTTTTACCCCCCTCATTTCTTTTTCCCTCCTATTAGGAGCCATGTTAATGTGAAAAATGCCAAGCTGGTTCTTGGGACCATTTAAATTCAAGATCCAAGGTTGACACCTAGAGTTCACTGTGGTCCGGGGACCCATTTAGCATTTCTTTGTTAATATAACTAACTGTCCAATGCAATTATAGTAACTATAAGATTTTATCCTTACTGTTATAGGGGAAGTGGTTGTTAGTGATCTGCATTATTTTTTGCCCATGTCTTCAACAAAACATCTCTAAAACATTTAAGTTCCAAGTAATAAGAAGTAAACTTATATTTCTTCCTATATTTTTTCCCGTTTTAAAGATGCAATATTTCCATGTTTCTGTCATATTGATTTGCAATAGCTCACAACTTACTATTTAAGCGTCTGTGACAGTGCTCTACTCTAGTTTGCATAACTATAAGCTATTAGTCTAAAAGTATGTTGAAGATGAAAGACAATGCTTGAGTCATAGATCATGTTTCCTTTAAGACACTAGTCAATCCCTCTTCTAGTTCTTTTTGAAGAAATCAGAGACTGGAATAAGTCCAACAAATCTTTCTTTATGATAAAATGGGCCTAAATTTTGGTTGTGTTATTGATTGGAAATTTGTAGCATTGAAGACCAACTTTTGAAACACTTAAAAGTTACCCAAAAACATGAATTATGAACATTGTTATGAGAGAGAAAAACAGAGTAGAGAGTAACATTTTGAAAAATAAAGAGCAACAAAATACGTTTTGATATTTCTTACTAGGGATAGAGAAAGTAGGAATCTCACAAGTTAATCTAAAACAAGTAGGAAACCAAAAATATACAAATGTTGAGGGTGGATTGTATCCACTCCTCTTAACTAACGCTCCTCTCCGTCCCCTATCAGGGGGCGGGCACATCAGCGCCAACAAGCGATTTTCACTTTTAGGGGGGCGCATATCATTCGTCAGCGCTGATGTGCCTACCCCCTGACAGGGTGTGGAGAGGAGCATTAGATAAGAGGAGCAAACACAATCCACCCTCAGACTTTGTAGGTGCCTTTTCTAAGAAAAGAAAAGTAAAAGGACACAACTCTATTGGGTAAGTCATGATTCTTTGAAAGGTTGTGACTTCTCATTGAAAGACACCAACATAGAAAGTCTTGAAACTCTTAAAACTATCCAACATAAGCATAATATTGATGGATGATTTATTTAGGCAGTTTAATGAATTATAGGTGGAGAAAGAGAACTCATATAATTAAGATGATTTCCTTTATAGATGGATGAATTTGTTGCATAGCATATGTTGATAGTCTATCAAAGGCATTTATAATGAGCACACAAGTTTATGGCATTGTAAGGAGAGCTCAACCATTGTATTCAAGGAAGATTGATGTTGTGTAAGATATGTGATGTAGGACGATCTAAGGACCGAAGATCTCCTAAGAGTATGGGCCAAAGTTACAACAACAACAACAACAAACAACCTTATCCCAGCTTTTTGGGGTCGGCTACACGAATCCTGTTCCGCCATTCCGCTTTGTTTAAGGCCATATCTGCCGTTAAATTACAAGCTGCCATGTCCCTCCTTACTACTTTAACCCAGGACGATTTTGGCCTTCCTCTCGTCCATCTAACACCTTCAACTTACATTGTCTCACTCCTCCTCACTGGTGTAGTTATTGGTCGTTGTTGCACATGTCCAAACCATTTCAATTGACTTTCCCTCATTTTATCACCTATTGGTGCTACACCTAAGCTCCCACGAATGGATTCATTCCTAATTCCATCCTGTCCAATCTTGTCACTCATCCATCTCAACATCCTCATTTCAGCCACACTCATTTTATGTACATTTTGTTTGTTGGCTGCCCAACATTCCGCTCCATAAAGCATGGCTGGTCTTATAGCTGTCTTATAAAATTTTCCCTTCAATTCTAGTGGTATTCGTTTGTCACACAACACTCCAGAAGCACCTCTCCACTTCAACCATCCCGCTCTAATTCTATGAGCAACATCATCTACAATATC
>JAOXJP010176189.1:0-12563 GCA_025762735.1 Platanus orientalis
ACCCATTCTCAGAATAACAATGTAAATATTCTCAACGCCTGGACTGATATGTCACTGATCTGTGACCAAATGCTAGACAAAAGAAAGGAAAGGAGGAGGAGTGTACGCAAATGGTCTCAGAATAAAAATGTAAATATTCTCAATGCCGAGTTTCAGATGCTCAGGAAAAGAAAAACATAAATAGAAGGAAAGAAATAACTTGATTTAAAGAGTAACATAATAATCCTGAGATATTTCACAACTATCTACAATTAGTTACATCAACAATATCATGCAATTGGCACCAAATTCTAATACTAGATGGTCATTAAAGGAAAAACAATGTTCATTATGGACCCTAGGTACAGCGATGACAATAGACCCTGCAACCCATCATACCATACATGAACCAATCAACTCCTCAATGCCAGACCGGTCACCTATTTTTTTAAGGGAGAGAGAGAGAGAGACTGAGACCAACTAAGGACCAATAACAGTATGTTGACTACCTGATTTAAAACTTGGACAGCAATAAAATAATGTTGACTGTCAAGAAAGAAGTCTATTCTCTGGAAATTAGATGTCCAGTTGATTGACTTCAAAAGTTGAATGGTCCAGAATCTCCAGATCAACAGCTCAGTTGTGGTACGAGGGATAGGCTGCATGATGCAAGAGCAAACCATGCCAAGAAAAAGAAGTTGGAAGATCATGGATACCCTTTCATGAAGTGTCTAGTAGTTTAGGATTTAATTTTTTGTTTATAGGGGTTTTGATAGGAATTTAATATCAAATGAGTTGAATTGTAATAAGGCCAATAGTGCCATGGGTAGTTTAGGATTTTTTATCCTCAAGGTTAGTTTAGGATTTTAAGCTAATCTCATTTTTTATGTTTAGCCCACTTTTTCAAAAGTCAAAACTTGACTTTTTGGTTTGATTTTGGTGTCATTAGATAGGTTATTCAGTTACCTCTCTAACGAGACCAAGATTGCACAAATCCGAGGTGATTTGGGAAAGTTATGACCAAATTACTAAAGGGTTGTCAAAAGTTGAGGGATAGTGTTTTTAAAAAGTCAAGATGATTTAGTAGTTTAAAATTTGAGGAACTTTATGTTTTCAGAAAGTACTAAGTGCGGTAATTCTTGTGCCACAAGTTTTAAGTGTTTTTAGTAGGTTTAGGATTTTAGATAAGTGTATTTCATTAAGTTTTAGATTTGAGAAAGTTTAGGTAGCAAGTGACATGTATTTTAAAGTATTTTATTTTTTTAGAAAGTTCCAAATATTTTAGGTTGTAAGCCTATTTAAAGGCACCCCCTATGCAATAAAATTTAATGAAGATTGAATAAAAATTGTGTGTGATATTGGGTGGTACCCTAAGTGACTGTGGACCTTTATGATGAGGACATCATGGTCGAGAGAGATTTATTTGTGTGGAGCTTACCTTATGTTTAATCTAGTATTTTAGTTTTTTTTTATATATTTTTTTGTGTCTCTTATAAGGGGAAACACATGTTTGGGGGTATTTTGGTCTACAATTGGTTATTTTAAGCTTATTTGTCTTTATATTTAGATGGGTAGTTATTTGGTCATATTTGTAATGGGAATAGGGGTATTTCGGGAAGTGCCTGTTATTTGTATTAGACCTAAATTGTGGAAACCTCTTATAAGAGCCCCACAACCAGATATTTTAAGGTATGCGATTTTGAATTAAAAAAAAAAAAAAAAAAGCTTAACGTGAGTTTGTTATTCTTCTTCCTCTTACTTGTAGGATGGAGATTTAAAACCCTGGAATGGGACTAGGCCACCACCTAATTTAACGCTGGTAGTAGAGGCCACTCCCTCCCTTTGGATTAAAGGTCTCCATTTTCTTCTTGTTTGCTTAATTTTTATTGATCTTATTGTGCTGAACCTGAAGTGACTATAAGAGATTGCTCACCATCTTCAAAGGGTTGAAGTTCTACTAGAAGCAACACCTCTAGGGAATGTAATAGGCCTAGACGACCCTAGAGTGATCAGCCCGTATCCCAAAAGCTCTCTCCATTTGGACCCTTGTTTGATGATATAAGAAGCAGGCGGCACACCCATCTCCAACTTAAGATTTTGGCTCTCTCTCATTAATCACTCGCAGACTCCAGTTTCTTTATAATGGTTTGAAGGATTACTTTTCTAAGACATCAAGGCTCTTCATTGTATCAAAACAGGTTGGAACTCCTTAATTTTACATCATATCTTGATCCCTTAAGGTAGGAATATTGTGGACTGTTGTGGCCTAGGTTACTACATTGTGTGGCTATTTGTCTGAACCTGCCCTAATGTTTGTGACCTGATTTTCAACATATAATCATACCGAAACCCACCCTACATTATATACTTAACATTCCCACCCTACGTTATATACTTAACATTCCCATACAAATTCCCAGCTTTGTTTACTATTTTCCTTTTATTGTGGCCATGACTTAAACACTTTTAGCCTACTTTATAACATCAGATTTTGTGGACAACAACTCTATTTTCTTTTATTCCCTAAATCAGTTAGAAGATCTAAATAATTGCCTAGGTCCTTATTTGTTCATTATTTTGTAAACCTTAATTCCCCTAATGCATAAGAATATAACTTAAGAATCACTTGATTTAGCATGTGAACTTGCAAGTACGAACATTGTTTATTTTTCTTCATTATTTTAGTAATTTTATTCATATCTTCTGAGCACACACTCACTATCCTACATGCATGCTGCATCACTTTATCTTCCCTAAGTGACGCTACTCTCATGGCTCTCCTCTCCTCTCTCCATTGGGTTGTAGCATCCTAGGTGCATATGTGAGTTCCCTTACCCTCCCAATTATCTCTCTTCTCTTCTTCTCTTTCTCTCTTAGTCTCTCTTCTCTTTCTACTTTTTTCCTAGTTTCTTATTCTCGTCTTTCTTTTCCTTTTCTTCTAGAACATCCATTAACAAAGCTTTGAAGTTTCTGAAATTTCATGAAATTTTAACTGTAGAACCCTTAAACATGCCAGAAACTATTCTAAAATTTTCGAAATTTTCAAACACATCAGAGGGGCATATTGATAATTTTCAAACTTTCTATTCACAATTACAGAATTACCCTTCTTGGGTATTTTTCTTTCTTCTTCTTTTCTGTTCCTTTTCATTCTAACCTCTATTCTACCATTCTATTTCTTAATATCCCCTATTTTGTGGCTACCTGATTTCTTTAAAATTCAATTCTTGAAATATCTTGCTTCAACACTTTGAATCTAATAATTATTTGAGCCTCTTGGGATATCTTGCATCAATTTTTGGTATCATCTCCATTGTTCTACATCATGGGGCAATCTGGCAGGTGTTAAAACCCCATATGTTTGGAGAGAGAGAGGGCACACAATACACAAAAGAGGGCAGCACCTAGATGGGTAGACAAATCTGAATAGAGAGGAAAGACACTCAATAGAAGAGGTTGAAGGATATGTAGAGACCAACATATGTAATAAGTTGTATAATCGCATTCCATTTAACTTGTCCAAGAGCCTATAATACCATCCTATGATATGATTGTACAGGTTGGACCTGGAGTTAAGAGACAAAAGTTGATGAGTTATAGGGGTACATCCAACACCTAAGGATGGTCCAAGTGTAGGTGTAGAATTATGTGTGATTGGTGGACTACGAAGACCAAGAGGCCACTAATCAACCTTATAGTATATTCTTTTTTTTTTTGGGTAAAACCTTATAGTATATTCAAATAGACAAATGATATTTCATATGTCACTAGACACAACGGGACACTAAAAAAATACATCTTCAGGCTCATGGATAAGGTGGTAGAAGAAGTGGGAGAGGGGAATGCTATTCAGGTTATGACGAACAACAAGATGGCCTTTAAAACTGGAAGGGAGGTGTTGATGGCAAAGAGACAGCACTTGTACTAGAACTCTTGTGCAGCTTATTGCATTAACATGATGGTGGAGGATATCGGGAAGATAAAGGGTGTAAAAGAGACAATTGAAAAAGATTAAAAATAATGTCTCTTAAATATAACAATGCATCAGCCGTAGAGATCATAAGAGGATACACAGACGGTCATGATTTCCTCCGTCCATGTATCACCAAATTTGCCACTAAACACTTGGCATTAGAGAGCCTTTTGAGATACAAGCCCTCCCTCTAGGTTTGCTTTATAGATGAGGAGTTTTGGAGAGCAGTGGGCATACAAGATAGAAAAATAAGAAAACTGTTGAAGAGTATGTTTTACATTACTCACTAAGTCCTTCTAAACTAAGGCCAAAGATGTGGGTAAGGTAGTTGAGCCCCTTGTACGCATACTGAAGCTGGTGGACCAAGACAACAAGCCAACCTTGCCCAATGTCCATTATATATGATGTAATGGATAAGGCAAAATTAGTTATACTGGCAACAGTTCACCACCGGAAGACATTATGGAAATTATTGATACGACGTAGAATAATCAGCTCACAATGACTAGCACACAGCTGGTAATGCTTCAATTATATTGAAATATTTATCAGTATTAATTGTTAAACACTAGTTTTAGCATGTTTTAACAGACTGTTGTGCAAACATACATTGCATCTTACTTCCTAAATCCAACAATTCAATGTAGTGCAAACATATCAAATCACTAATGAAGTAAGATCTGGATTAAAGACAGTGATCCAAAGGCTGGAAACAAATCAAGAGAGGTAAGAGTTATCTATGCAAGAAGTAAGAAACATATAGAGACAAGATTTGTCTATGCGAGAGTGAGTTACATATTCTTTATTATTATTATTATTATTATTCATGTTGTGTGTGCTATTTTAGATATGATTATTATTATTATTTTTTTTTTTGCTAAGGAGAAAATTCATTAAGAGAGGGGATAAGATATCCCCAAATAGAACCCAGTCCCACAAAAGGGGAGGTTAAGTACAAGAATCTCGTAACATTTTTCCCCACCCTTTTTTCATATCAACAAAAGATAGGCCCCCCATATCTTTACAATTAGAAGACCAATAACACCATTTAACCCTAGCTCTACAAAACACTTTAAACAAGGGTCCCACATAGTTTTCAAAGTATCCTTGATTTCTCTCAAGCCATAAGGACCAACACACTGAACATAAGATCAATCTCCATAAGTTTTTCCCAAGGAAGACCTACTTCTAGCAATACTTTTTGGGCATATTTCTTGGGTTTCTTATGTGACTTAGATAAAGTATTGTTGTAGAACAAGTGCCAAAATCCCCACTTAGGCAATTAATCAAACACTTAGAAGGCCCAAAACACTTAACATGAAATTACATGTCCTAAAACATTAGTTTTCTTTAAGTTTCAAACAAAAAAAATCTGTCCAACCCTTAAAGAAGACTATAAACAAGCCCTTACATGTAATATGATATAAGGAAGAGGGCTTTCGCTAAAATTTTCAGAGGTGGAAAATCTGCCTGGCCATACAGGCTTATAAGCATGGGTTTTGGGTTTTGAACCAGCAAAACTCCAAGGCTGAAGTTTCCAATGTTGCCTCCTGGTAGGGGATGGCAATCCCTATGGAAATCACAAAAAAAATTCAAAAAAAGGCTGCTGGAGATTGTTCTGGGCAGAGATTTTTTAATTTTCAAGAATGGTTTTAATGGATTTTTGATAGGTTTTCAATGGGCAGCAGGTGATATAAGGGGTATGGGAATGTTTATGGTGAAAGAAGGATGTGGGTGATATCCTATAGTGGACCGGCAGGTATGGGGGATGCTTAGAATGATGTGTAGATGGGTTTTTGATGTGGTTTGTATGACTTCTATGGGTTCTTGAAATATTTTCTGGTTTGTAAAGGTTTTGAAGCAACCGATTGATATAAAAAAACGAATGGGGATGGTTTTGGTTGAAGGAAAGACAAAGGGATGATGAATGACTGGTTGGATGGAGTGGGAATGATGTGGGATGAAGAAGATGATGAAGGGAGAAGAAAAGAAACCTTGGACTGTGGGTAGCAAAGGCTTAAAGAAAACCACAAAACAGTAAGAAAGAAGAAGAAAGAATTAGGGAAGAAGAAAGCACCTTGAGGAAATCACCAACCTCATACCTAAGGACATCAACATCTTAGGCTCCAACCTAGGCACAAAGCTGGAAGAAAGAGACATCACTCGTGTAGAGAGAAGACCCAAAAACAATCTTTTTTATTTTATTTTAACTGTAGCATGTCGTTGAAGGAGGAGAATTCCCCCTTTTTATAAAGAAACCCACGACTAGGGTTCTCTCCCTCCTTTTACATAATTGGAAATCAGAAAAATAAAAACACTTCAATAGAAATTGGCACCCCCCTAGTCGACTAAGGCTATTAAAAGCCTTCTTACATGAATTTCAAAACTAACCTATATAAAAAACTATATTTCCATGCATATCCCCAACTCTACTAAAAAAAAAAAAAACCCTCTATAAAAACCTACAAACTTCCTAAAGATCTACCAAAACCTCCATAAAGTCTTCCATTTCTTCTCCCATGCTTCTCCTTGCTCCTCTTCATGCATGGACCCCACCAAGGCCTTGTGTGGCCCCACCTTGCTTCCATGTCCTCATCAAGTATTATGTAGAATTCGGACAAAATCTAACTCATTTTCCTTACGATTGACTAATGGGATTTCTATGGCAACAATGCTCCCCATTTGAGGGACAAACTATAAAGTTGTCGGTCAGACATGCTCCTCTTCAAGATATGAGAACCATTGCAAGATGTTATCCCTCATCCACTCAAGAGTAAGGACCGCTTAGAGATGAAATACATGCCCCACCTAATTTCGTCTGTTACAACATGAAGTTGAGGATTTGTAATCTTGTTGATCAGATTACTGACAACAATTATTACAAATGGATGATGACCAATTGGGTACTTGGATATGAAATGATGAGACAATGCTTAATGGGAAAAATGATGACTGTCACGAAGAGGCACTAGTGGAGGAATATGCTGGGGAGGGTGGTAGGGGTAGCATACATGTGACAACAACTTTGATTATACTGACATCTTTGGACATTCATGTAAGAGCATCTGATGATGCTGAGGGTGGAGGTGGTGCAGGGACATCTGAGAGAGTAAGGAAGAAGAGGAGGATAGTGATGGTGTGAGGGTGGAGCTTGATCTTTTGCACCCAGTAGATTCATTAAATATAGTGACCCTCACACATCTACATAAGATCATGGCAGCTGGCCTTAATAGTCTAGGAGAGACACCCACATTGAGTCCCAGACTCAGTGACCCAGTGACATCCAGGATTATGGTAGATAGTACGGATATGGTTACAGACAAAGTTATGGTTATTGAGATGCTTCATCTTCAACAAGTGAAAACTGTAGATATACGTCCGAAGATGTTGAGGAACGAATGCATTCGATGGCCATGAGTGATTCATATAATGGCTACAATCAGTTGAACGGATATGGTGGAGGAAGATATGAGCCAGTGCAATCGGATTCATCTGGATATGGACATTGGCAGCATAGAGGGTACTCTGGATATGGAGAGGCCAACAAGTCATATTCATCTTATCAACATTCTGGAGATGGGGGATATTCTCCATATGAGGACTCGAGTTATTCATAACCTCCCCAAGGTAGCTCAATTGAAAGGTATATGAGTTTGTGCTTTCCCTTAGGATAGACAAAGCCATCAACATTTCATCATGATTTCGGTAGGGAAAGAGTAGTGACCCTCCACTGATCCACCAAACTGTTCATGGTGGAGATGGTGACTCTAGCAGGTATGATTGTACACACTATTTGTATTTCTTTACATGATATTGTACAGAATCAATGTTTTTAAGCATTAGATGTAATCATAATGATGTTTTAATCATTGATCCCAACAATTTTATAAGACTATATACCAACTTTTATGTCACACATTATTGATAAGACATGCTATTTGTATTTATACAAGTCTTGTATCATGAACATGCTTAATAGTGTAATTTTTTCCTTTGATTTTTTCACCGTTCATTCTATTTCTTTTTGAGAATTTTAATGAAATTTTCAAATTTTTTTAGGGCCAGATCAGTTGGGGATTGACCAATCCACATTGGATCAACTATTCCATATCTGACCAAATCTTGAATCAGTCGATCCCAAGTTTGAATGTCATATTCTAAATAGGGATGAGGTTTCTTCTCTAAATCAATAAGACTCCTAATTAGAATAGAACTAAACAAACTTAAACTAACTAGAATTAAACCCACCCAAACAACAACCTAAACACAAATAAGGTCTAAACTTGGCCCACAATATAGAATTACTAAATGCCCATATGATCAAATAATTAAAACAACAAATCTATCAACCAAAAGTAATCAATCTGTCCACCAAAGTTTGAATTCTCTTGAAGAATGGATGGTGGATCCCAAAGGTAGGCCTACGTGGGGCCACTGACCAAGGTTTGAAATTACAAAAATACCCTTGTCACTAACATATGAATACTTCTTTGTGTTGCATCATAACTCCTTTGCTATTTTGCTTTGATACCAAGTTGTAAAATTTGGTTAAGAAATGAACTGATTTGATAAGAGAAAGAAGATAAAGAAAAAGAAGAATGAAGAAGTGGAAAAATTGTGGGGCGAGTTACGTCCCATGATTCCTCACCAATTTTATTTATAGTATGAATAAGAGACAGAAATACTGATAAGGACATCTTGCCACGTGGCAAGTTCAAAGTGTACAAGGGTTGAAGAAGGGTCCCAATGAGCCTTTAGATATACTAGGGTTCATTTAGAGTCCATCATTTTGATTGGGGACTGATTTGGTCGAGTTTCAAGCCACTTGTGATTTTTGAGGCATGTGGGGCCCACTTTCCCATGATTGTGGGGCCACATGTGGACACTTTCATCAGAGGACATGTGACTAGATTTATTTTACTGTTTAGTGTCTTAATTTTCAATTTTTGGAGTTTTATATTTGATTTTTAGGCCTTTTTCTATGTAAGCGCATACAAGTATTTTTCTGTTTTTGTAAGGGTTTAATAGGAATTAGTGGATTTTTTAAACCTTTAGGAGTCCTGGCCGACTACCAATTGCATAGCCGACTTCTAGTAGGTGTTTTAGTTGGTTTTGCTTTTAGTTTTCCTTATGTATTCATGATTTGAACACTTTTTATTATAAATAAAAGAGAAAGGGGTGATCGAACACACGCTATTACATGAAAAGAAAACAAAACTCGTTGAAAGCTCTCAAGCTCTCTCTCTCTCTCTCTCACAGCCGGTTGGTGTGTTGAAGCTTTCTCTTGGTTTACCTACAAGAGAACAAGGGTTGGTGATTTCCCTTGTCAAGAGGTTAGAGATTTCCTTAGGTATCTTTATCACTCATCTTCTTCTTCTCCCACTTTCTTTTACTGTTTTTCTTGCTTTCCCCTTGCTACCACTGTCGCCCCAAACCAGTTTACATCATCATCTACAATCTCCTCATCAACCGAACACCCCACAACACCCTTTTGTTCCCTTCAACAAAGAAACCCATCTCCCATACCATCTTTACATCAATCGGCTATTCCATCCCCATACAAACCTGTAAAAAAAAAATCAAGAACCATTAAAGAATCATCTAAAACCCATCCCACATCCACCTAGCCTTATCCCAAGCCAACCTGCCACTATTACATACCCAATCCTTCACCCTTTCATCAATAAAAATCCCTTTGCACACATATTACTACTGCCCTATTGGATCCCATACAAAAAAAACCCCAAAACCCTAATCTTGAAATCCCCATAACCCTGCCCAGGAAATTTTCCAGCAGCCCCCTTTATTCCCTTTTGTGATTTTTACAAAGGTACACAACCCCTGTACCCTGCAGTTAACCCACCTGCCCATCCCTTACTGTGTTCTAAACCTCAAACCTAACCTAAGAACCCATCGATTAGCCCCTTTTTCTGTCCAAACCTATCTCAGTCCAGGTTGTTTTTTCCAGCAGGCCTTTCTACCACTTTTGTCGTGATTTTATAAAGGGATTAGACTATACATACCTGTGGCTGATCAAGGAAATAGCTTCCTTGAGTTTGGATTATCAAAACCCAATCATAAGCATCAATCAGCCAGACCTTGCATCTGCCCAGATTTTCTGTTTTAGTAAACTTTTGCTTGAGTTGGAGGACTTGTTTAAAGGGATACTCTGTGGCAGACCTTGGACAGCACCCCCCCCCCTTCCCCCCTTTTGGTGTTTTGGGTTGTTCATCTATATACCTAAGAGGGAAATACCATTCGGCCAGGCAGTCTCAGTGTGTTACCAGATTTTGTTTGTAAAAGAGACGTCATTTCTTGCATCTGGACACATACTTAGCTCCCTACAGCAAGGATCTTCCTTGGGTCATAGTTGGACTGAAGAGTGAAGAGTTTCAGAGAATTTGGCTTCTAAAGTGTTCTGTTTTGAAGACTTATCACTCTTAAGTGCTTGAAGAAAGGCTTCTAAGGGTGTGATCATCTACTACAATTGGTGCTTGCATCGTGGCTTGATCCAGAAGGTTTCTTTGAGTCTCCTACTACACTTGGCTTGAGTAAGGTGTTCTCTACATACTTGTCTACTTGTGACTTGCTGCTGCCCTTCTAGCTTACTCACATAGCCTTTATTAGCCTCCTAGTCAGACTCCTACACTTGCTGTCCAGCCCTTGCATACCCATATACATTCACTTTTAGCTTAATTTTTTAACCCATTGTTAGTAGGTTTTTATACATAGTTTGTTAGTTAAATTCCTAAGTTAAAAGTAATTCAAACTTAAATGTTTAAACCCTTGTTTTCTTTATTTTCTATGCTCTATCTTGTTAGTTTGAGTTATTCCATTACATAGTTTCTATCTTTAGTACTTTCAAGTGCTTGATAAGAATAAGAATCTTGTTTCTAGTTAGATTTGTTTAAGTTTAATTTACTTGTGGATTTCTTGCATATTCATTTTGTCATGCATGCTACATCAAATGCCCTTCCAGAAATAGGTATTTACAATGGGGTAAACATAGCCCATTACAAATACTACACGCCTGCTTTTCTCTCTCTCTCTCTCTCTGCACTTAGGATCAGAAAATTCCAAGATTGAGAATTGGCTTAGATACCCAAAGATATGATGAAAAAGAGAGTGAGCTGTGGGTGCACAGCAGCCCAGTCCAAGAGTTACTAGCCTAAATTATGGCCCTGAGATTCACAATGAAGAAACCCATGAAATTAAACCTAATTGTCCAACACGTGTTACACTTGACTGTACCACGGCATAGAAGATCTTCCAAGCTCCATTTCTACATAATAGTTTGACAGAATCCATGTTTTCTATTTTCTGATTGATAAATTAGTCTGGGAGCTCAAATTAAGAGTCTTAGTGGATTTAGGAGAAGTCTATTTCATTAGAAGCTGCTTTACTTTTATGCTTTTACATTTTTTAAAGTGCTAGTTGACATGGAAGGAGTCCTTTATTTCTTCTATAAATATGTAATAGACAAGTGGACCAATAGTTGAGCTTTGTAGAATAATATTGATCGTCTGTAGTAAATTCATAATTTTTATGTTTCTTGAGAGAGAAATTGAGGATTTGATAACAGAAGCATAAAGAATGAGATGCAAGAACAGGATTCATCTAGCCAATCACAAAAAGGTGGGAAAGCTTGACTGACAATTAAAAATGCCTACCATTTTCACAAACATAAGCCAAATTCCAACCAGGAAAAGATCAAATGCAAATTATAGAGTTTTATGGTTTTTACTCTAACTAGGGCGAAAGAAGAGTTTTATTTGTTCAGTATTACCCTTTAACCCTATAACTGCCCCATCTTTAGTTTTGTCAGGCCAAGAAAAATGAAAGAAATTCCTCCTAGCCATAAACCCCAGACATCTATTATTTATACCATCTATACTCTTTTCCCTGTCCTTCAACAATAGAACAATCTTGAATGATCTCTTTCAATGCTGAACCTTTCACCCATTATTCTCTTCTCAATCTCCTCACACTAGCCTGATGCAGGAGCATACTTTGTGAGGAAGAAGAAGCTAGAGGACCATGGATAGTCCTCTTTGTCAAGTCTTGTAGAGTAGTTTATTTTTCTGTTTTTTGGACTTTATTTGTAATTAGTTACAATATAGGAAGTTGAATATAATAAGGCATGTTTGTAAAGGGGTAGAATAGGATTTTACTTTCAATGGTATTTTTGTCTTTTTATGAACTGTCACCTCAGTCCATGGGACCCACAATATGAACTATTAGATATCTCTAATATTCTCTAAGATTTTGGAGATAATTTCTCCAAGATTATAGAAAATATTTTGGGAGATTGTTTAAGATCTTGTGGGATCTAATAACTTGGTCAACAAGCCAAATATTGTGGCAACCAAGATTCTTTTTTCTCTCTTTAAAAATCTTATTATTTTAAGAAGTCTTTTATTATTTCGCAAATATATTTTGTTAAAAGATATAGAATTTAGGATTTTATTTTATTTTATTTTCCATGTAATGCCTATTTAAAGGCTACATTAGATCAATGAAAATTAATTGAAGATAAATATTTAAAAAAAAAACATGTGTGTGTTAAAGTGGGTGTGGTATTCCAAGTTTTTCGCTCTCAACTCCTCACATG
>JAOXJP010176200.1:0-12563 GCA_025762735.1 Platanus orientalis
GGATTGTGTCCTATGCTCATTTGAGAGATCATCCCTATTTCAAATGAAAAGAAGTCCTGCTAATCCTAAATCAACATGAACAAAGGCAAATATGTTCTCACGCTCTGTGTATTTAACTAGTACATCCTCCTTTTATCTTCTTGTTAGGCATCATGTCATGTGCTCTCCATTAAAAATGGAAATAATTCAAATTATGACTGAAGAATGCATCTACAGAATACAATGAATCATCAAAAGCAGGACCTCATTATGAAAGTTCTTAGGGAATATAAGGGACAAGAAAACTAATAAGGCATTTGGTAATCTTTCAAAGAATGCATTCTCCTCTTTTTCTTATTCTTTACCAGAGAAAAAAATCGATAAAAAAAAGAGGACAATGAATTCTTTAGAGGGTTACTAAACGCACACTGAAAGGCCATTTCATCATATTTGCCATCCCTATTCCCATATGCTGGGGCAATTCTTGCAAGCAAAGAGGATTTCTTGGAGTGCTTTTACTGTAGCAAAATTGAAGCACTAGTGCTTTGGGTGACACGTGGGCTGAAAAAGTGAACCACTGCCTGTCTTTTTTCACTTTTTCTGTTCACGTGTCATCCGAAGCCATGGTGCTTCAGTTTTGCTACAATAAAAACACTCCAGGAAATCCGCTTTGCCTTGCAAGCCATGCCCTATTCTACATATAGTCGTATAGACGCCCATGAGGCCTATCAATAAGCAATAGAGGATGCCTCCCCATTATCAACTTTGAGATGGGTGTAGTAAGTAGTAGACTTTCTGCCAAATAAAACGGCTTCCCACTAATCAAATTTTGAAAAGGAGAGGCATGAAAGTTTTTTCCTTATATCCGGGTAAGAACAAGAACCATCAAACCATAAGTTTTTAAGATGCATGACGTTTCTCTTTTGGTCTCTTGCCAGCAGCAACTGCAGCTGGCAACCCAAAGATTCTGTGGCTAATATTGTATGAAGGTACACTGCCCACCGTAGTACTAAGAAATAGGAAACAATCTAAATAAGTACCTTTTAACTTTTTTCATTAAGATATTTTCACCACATATCACATCCTCCTTGATGCAAGATGCTCTCTTGTTTTTATAAGGGAAAAGATCCGCAATCAATTAAAATTGCCTGAAAAGGACATGTCCCACCTTGATTGGTCCTATAAAAGATTCCTTATAGAACATAATGCTGAGATCCAAACTCAAATTTACTCGGACTTTTGTTTGAAAAAGGAATTTGATTGAAGCTCGAGCAATGGGTTTGTTTGGTTTCCTAGTGGAAAGGGTTGATAATTGGGTAAGGTGGAATGGGTTTTTCTCTACCGTAATGATGAGGTGGTGAAGGATGAGAATGTTAAGAGGGAATAAAACATTAAATTAGATTTGATAACAAATAGAATATATTAGATTTTATTAGATTAAGCTTGTTTTGATTTGGTCTTTATCTTTATCTTTTGTAATGGTTTATTTAAACTAGGGCTGCAAACGGATCGGATATGCACATATCCATATCCTCGCAAAAAAATTATGTATACCTATTCCAATATCTGACAAATATTTATAAATCATATCCGTTCCGAATCTGTTAAAGAATACCGGATATTGAATATCTGATATATTATAAATTTATCAAAAATTACCTATTTTACCTCATTTCCGTCCAAATATCTATTATGATATCCAAAATCCAAAAAGTAATCCCACAATAATTAAAGATATATTGTTATCAAAAAAAAAATTTAAGATTTATCATCAACACATCCATAGGCCTAACCCACCATTCCACAAATTTTTTCATGTTTGGATTGGCTAATCTTAATTCAGTTTATAATTGAGCCAGCTTCGTGCATGTCATTTTCCAAATCAACATGAATTTTGACCCACCACAAACCTGACTCAACCCTGTTTTTACATGCTACGCACCCTGCTAACATTCCTCGACAGGACTTGTTCTCTCCCTCTATTCAATTTAAAAAAGAAACCAACTCATACCAACTTTTTAACGGAGAACATTTAACTCTGATCATTATAATCCAATAACCCCCCCCCCCCCCCCCCTAAAAAAAAAAAAACCAATAACTTAATGATACCTTAACAGATACAAATATTTTACGAAATGGATACAAGTGGTTACATATGTGGTCCAGTAGATGCAAATATTTTTTTAAATTGAACGGATTTTTAATTGAACCGTGTATATATATATATATATGGAACGGATGAGGATTTTTTCGGATAACTTGCAGCCCTATTTAAACCTCTCATAAGCGGTGTGTTTTCAACTTTTTATGGTATTAGAGCATTTGATTCAGCTATGACTGATAATTCCTTGTGATCATGCTTTTCCAGCAGGTGGCATCCATCACCCGCCTAGCCAATTTTTTTTATTATGCTTATTCTCGTTCTTTATCTCTGCTTTCATGCTCTTACAACATCTTCTCTTAGAATAATCATGTTCTAGACACGGGCCTATCGCCCAATGATGAAGTACTACTCAACGATGCTGCTAGAGATCCATGAATGATTTCAAATAGGCTGCTTCACCTCCTAACATTGAATAAGATGATGGAGATGAGGGTCTCAGTAAAGTTAAAGAAAACTGCATTCATCCCATAAATGCTTGCTCTTGCTCTCCAATCAAATGGATGTTCTATTGTCCAAATGGGCTCAGAACTTTGGTTTCTTATGTAGAAAGATGATAAAGACAAAAAATAAAAAATAAAAATTGACTCTTTGAAAAACACACCTGAACCCATTAGCGGTTTGGTATTGTTTGTCATGGATAGGCCCTATTGAGGTCTAGACCCATAGAGCTCTTTTCTCAGTCCAATAGCCCAATGCATTCGGTCCATAGAGGCCTAATACAAGTATGGTCCACAGAGACCAAACCCGATGAGCTCCACTGACCCAACACCTCAGGTCCATAGAAACCTAGTCAATCTCTTCTTTGAAAACACACATGCTTCATCGTTTCATCCCATCTTTCTAAAACTTGATCAACATCATTCCATCTTCTATCATTAGGCATTGGCACGAATATCAACAGCTGGCATTAGTTAAGATCTTCAAACATATTAGGAAATAAAAAATTAAATTAGAATTTTATTAGATTATATTTTATAATAATTAGATTATGTTGGATTTGATTTGATTAGATTAGGTTTGTTTTGATTTGGTTTCCATCCTTATCTTTTGTAATGCTCTGTTTAAACATTTCATCAGGGGCATTGTATGCATAGTTCGTCATCAATAATGAAGCCTTTTCTCTAAAAGTTCTTTAAATGTGAGTGTATTATTTGCACAATTATTTTAATTCTTTTTTGTATTAATTTTAAATAAAGAAGGATGGGATTGTGAATGTCTTTTTGCAACCTAGCATAGGCTATCAAATCAAACGTTGGCACATGAGAAGAATCTCACATGATAAAACATGTGGACCCATACTGGGTTGCTACCTCAATTACTACGTATAGTAAACCTCAATAAGTAAGATTTCAAGCTTGTTATGTCTAAACAGCATTCATGGCTAATTGGAGGCAAGCCAAATCATTAAAATATTAGAGGTATTGCCACCGTTTCTTATAACTAGTTGGAGTCACATGCATTTTAGGTGCAAGTTTCAAAGGTAGATTACGCAAGGTACCTCTTAGCTAAAGTGACCTTCACAATTGGCAAGCAATCTCAATTTTTGATTTTGAAAAGTGGCGTCAATTGATTAAAAAAGAGTAGTGATTTGCTGTAGCACGAAAAAAATAACATAGTTTATTTTTAAACTCTTTTTTGGTCTTCTAACAAGGAGTTTTCGTCTTTTTAAAATTTTTTGTTCATGCTACAAAAAGCTACATCAAAATTTGTTACAACCGATCACCTGATATTTAAAAACATATGCTCAAATGTGAGGGTAATTTGGTACTCAAATCTTAAAATTGAAGACAAGTTAGACAATTGAATGAGTCGCATATCTCTGGTGAATTAGCTATGATTCTTAATTCCGAATCTTGTAATCATCATTCTATTTGATTCAATGAAGTTGAGCTTAATGCTCTTTTCTAAGACAAGGTTTTTTTTTTTTTGGTAAATAAGTATTTTCAAATCTATGGCCCAGATGGTTCACCTAGAAGGGACCACCAGGGGCAATCCAACAAACATCTAGGATCTTGCAACCCATATTGAGCCAACTCATGGGCATGGTTATTATAGTGTCTAGACACATCCAAAATGTTAATAGCAGATAGGGGGTTCATACTATGTTTACATTCCAGAAATATATTTCTCATTTGCCACGGGCACTGCACAAAATCTGTTTTCACTGTATCCACAGCTCGCTTGGAGTTCGACAAGAGCAGCACTTTGGATGCTTTGATCTAGTGGGCCAACCGTATCTCCAAAAGAATTGCTTCCATTTCAGTATCAAAAGAAGGCATCCATTTGATCTCCATACCTCCTGCTCCTTTCCATTGTCCTTGCCAGTCAATGACTATTGCCCCCACCGCCGAAAAAGATCTATCCATAGGAGATGCTGCATCCACATTAATCTGAATCCAATCTTCTTGCAGTTTCTTTGACACAAAAAACCCATCTCGGGTAAAAAATGAGTGGTGGACCTAGTCACTCGTCCTCTGACTCCGACCCAATTCCCTGCACAGTATTTGAAAGATGCATCCAACTCTTAACGGGTTGGAAGGAATCCTTTTAAAAACTATGACCCATCCTAAGATCATGAGATCACTTGCCAAAGACATCCTTATTTATTATTCAAAGAAAATTAATATATGGGTCAGAATCATCAGATCTGCTGTCTTTTAGAGAATCAACCAGGGTGGAGAAACAATGTATCCAAACATGGATCCTAATGTTAGATGAATGTTGTGCTCATACCATCGAATGTAGGCTTAGAGTGATGAAGCTCTGTTAGTGGAGGGCAGATTTGCTCATATGAAAGAAGTGCAACCCTATTGTGCCAGGCGCTTTGTGATATGTGGTGAATGATACGAAAAAACACCCAACAATGGGTGTGAGGAAGTGTTTTTCCAGTTTTTTTGTCACGTGCCACATAATGCTTGGTGCAAGAGGGTTAGTGGGGTTGTCAGTTGAGCTGCCATCCATGTGTAACTGGTTGACCTTGTTAAGAGTAGTCAACACCGACTCTCTAGAAATCTCTAGAGAGCCGGTTATGCTAACTGAAATCAAATATACCAGAGTTCTCTGGTAAGTAAGAGCACCATCTTTGGAGAAAATTCTAGAGTATATGACACCGACTCAAAGTGGGTTGATAACGTTTATAAATAGGGGCAAAGCCCCTCTCATTTGTGTGTTGAGTGAGTGAATTCAAGATATTCAAGTGAGGTGAGGTGTAAGGGAGAAAGTGAACACAAGGTCCAGTGAATTAACGTGCTGGTCAAATGAGTGCATTAAGTGAGAGGTGTGAGTGAAGTGAGTGCTCTAAGTAAACTGTGTGTGCTAGTGTGTCTTCAAGGGAAGAATGTCTATATGTTTGTCTAGTCCTTGAGTTGGTCAAGTTTTAAAGTGTTGTTATCCTCTTTCGAAATAAAATAAATATTTTTTTTTAAGAGAGAGAGTGCCTCATTTTTTTACAGTTGTTGGGTTCGTTTTTCTGTTTCTTTTCATTTCGCCAAGAAGATAGCGTTGACGAAGCAACCTGTTGGACGTCTACAGTCATCGATCCCCGCAGTCTCTCCGACTCTCTTAGTTGATGAAGAGTCCCCATGGACTAATCAGGATCCTCTGTAGAGAGGCAGATATGTAACCATAAAGTGAAAATCACCATCCACATTTTTGGGGGTTTGTCCCTCTCACGACATCTTAAAGTGGGATACAATTAATGTGGTATTGTCTATCCCCAAAAACTGAAAACTATTCACAAAAAAGTGAACCTTATCTATAAAAAAGAAAAAAAAAAAATTTTTTGGAAGTACGTGTTGCATTGCAAACGATACCACACTCGTGCCCCTCTCCGAATCACAAGAATACTAGATGACAGGAGAGGATATGAAACATATCCACGGACACATGATCGACAATCACATGAAACAAGTTGACAATGGAGTCACGTGTAGGAAAAACAAAAGCAATAAAAATTGAGGAGACTTGGGACCCAACGAAGCTGTTAAGAAAACAACTGACTTGCCACCCGTGACCCGTGAATGGATAAAAAATGCTCAGCTTAACGAATGCTAACCACTGCTTTTTGTCAGACGGTGGGCACGTCAGTGCCCAAAAGTGAATATGCGCTCCCTAAAAATGTGAAAATCACTTTTCAACGCTCATAAACCGATCCCCCGTGACCCCCGTGACCAGGGCTGTTAATGAGCCGAACTAGGTGAAAGTCATAATAACACGAGCCGAATGAGGCACAAACACTCTTTAAATTTGAATTAGGCGAATCAAGCCCAGCTCAACCAGCTTGATCCTTATCTGAGGATCCAAAGCTGAGCACTTCAGCTCGTCAACAACCCATCCCGTGAGAAGTCTAGGCGGCTAATGAATAGGATTTTGGTTCAGCTCGTCAACAACCCGTCCTGTGAGAAGCCTAGGCGGCGAATGAATAGGATTTTGATTCAACACAAAGGGCTCCCTCTTGGGATGTGAGGGGTGTAGAACCGCTAATTTGGATGCTTTTATCTTGGGATTGATTAGATTAATCATGACCCCTGATGATGCCTAAATTTAACACTCGGGACCAACCAGATGGGTGCAAGGTTTCAAATGATCTTGTGGACTTGCAAAAACAAGTAAAAGAATGGTCATAGCCCGTAATCGGTCGGTTGCACTCCAATGATCAAGTTAAAGACTTCGAAGATGAAATAGTAAGCAAATATGAAGAGTTATTGTTCATACCTTTCTTCATTGCTATTGGTTTATATTATAGCTTCCAGCTCCGACATAGTTCCCGGATTCTAGTCTAACGCCCTTGTGCCTAGGCGACACTGGTGGGCGTGATTGTGGGAGCTATTATGGTTAGGGTTGATTGGATATGAGTTGACTTTTTTGCCCAAGTAATGGATGTTACTAGTTTCCTTTCTTGTTTGACTTGAATGACACGAGTCTTCCTTCCTGATATCAAGGACTCAGATAAGGCTGGATCGGATGTGTTAATGAGCAAGTCCTGAAGGTCCTGATAACCTTAAGAGATACCTCTGAATAGTCTCAGTGGTCTCGAGAAATATTGGGTCAGTACTCTTGATACCTTCATGTTCTCAGGAATCTTGGTAGCTTCGGGAATCTTACCACAGGGGTGTCCGGTTAACCACGCTGTCAATCTTGGGAGATACCTTTGAATGATCTCGGTGGTCTCGGGAGATATTGCGTAGGTACCCTTTGTACCTTCATGTTTTCGGGGTTAACCATATCGAGGCTTATGATCTCAGTCCTAGCTGAGGGCTCTGAATGTGCACCAGTCTCAGTCCCATCAGATGCCCCCCAATTCCTGGAGGGCCTTGTTCTATACGATGCCAAAGGAAATTATTATCGGGTACGTCTTTTGATCTTTGGAGGTTACCATTTCCCTTTTTCTTGGGAAGTGCGACGACAATCTTGGTAGTCGCACGCATGTCATGTTAGTTCATGCTTTCATAATGGGTGTGCCGTCAGCGGGTTATTAATTAGGCATCATTTCATCATCACGACCGTTACCCGAGGCTACACGTGGCATCTTGTGTCATGTCGTACTGGCGGATCCACGCTAGCTCAACTACCCACTTAGGTAGTGGAAGGACACATGGATGGTCCAAATGCGGCTCAGTGGATCGTACAGCTGGACTCGTCTCTCTTATCCTCTATAAGTAGGTTAGGCTATTTAGATTTTTATCCATTTGCGATTTCTCTCTTTGCATTCGTGGTTTACTTCTTCAACTATTCCGGCGTCATCTCCGACAGCTCTAGTATCTTCTCTGACTCTCTGACTATTGTTGGGGCATATTTATCGGCATCCTCAGAGTTCTTACTCGGTTCTCATTCTGGTATGCTTTACTTTTAAGTGTGTTTTGCTTCCTTCCAAAAGTTAGACTTTTGTTTGTTTCGTCTTTCTTTTTTTTTCTTTTGCCTTCACCCTAGACCCCATCGGAGTCCCGTTTGGTTTTCACCTGGTCAGACTTTACAGCTTTCTATAAGCTTAGAGGTGCTCCTCGGACCTTTGTATGATAGGTGGTGGCCTGTCTTTTTTGTCTTTAGTCTTTGACGACTTCCTATCTTTCCTGGGCCTTTCGGTAGAAGTTATTCTTGCCCTCGGTAGGATGGACACTTCTTCAGACACCACCCTATCCTTGAACCTTGAACCTCTCCCTTCTTAGTCAGTTCACCCAGATCATCCTGAGAGGGCTACTGCTACCACTCGGGATCCTATTCTGAGTCACCCAATAACTGAAACCTTCCCTTCCACCCTTACTTCTGATGACGTAGAGAATTTTATGAGGTTATATGACATTCCCAAAGACATAGTTCTACACATTCCTGAACCATTAGAATGTGCCTATGACATTTAACTTGAGGAGGTTTGTCTCTACTACCGGGCTTTAGCTTCCTGCCTCCTATTCCCAGTAGCTCAATTTGTTAGGGATCTCCTCCTGTGTGTCGGTCTGACCCCTGCTTAGCTAATGCCCAACTCGTGGAGGATCGTGATTGGCTATATGGTCATTTGGGTGGCTTGTAATGGCGGGCGAGACACCCTCTCTGTGTTGGAGTTCCTATTTTATTATCAAATCGTTGAGAAAGAAATGGGTTGGTGATTCTTCACTGCCCGGGATAGTTATAGGAACTTAGTCACAGGCCTTCCAACTTCTCACAAAGGTTGGAAGAGTAAGTTTTTTTACTTCTTGGGCAATAGCTGAGAAGCCTGCTCGTGGGACAGTAAGGTAGAACAGATGGTTCGTTTCAACCGAGTTTGGGGTAACCCAGACTCTTCTGGTGAGTAGTTTTTCTGTTGTAGTTCAGTTTTCTTTTCTCTTTTTTTTTTTGTCTATCTGTCATTTTTTATCTTTTCCCTTCTTCTTTTTGTTTATTTCATCCCTCTTCGAGCCTCAACTTCTAGCTTCCTCCTTCAACCGAGTACTTAGGACAATTTCTTACCCTATGCATGATTTTTGGCTATCGTTACTCTTGAGGCTCTTTCCCGCTTCCCTTTTCAACCTTGGTCTATCGAGGACATAGTTTTAGGAGTCTTAAGTACTCTCCCTGAGGTGGAACTTGTTAGGGGTACAACTGTCGATACCTGTCGTTTTGGAACTTACTTGAGCCTCGCGGCTTTTTTTTAATTGGTCTACTACATTTTACAGCTATGTTGAAGCCAGACTTAAAGTTCTTGCTAAAAAGGGCCCATGAGGCCCATGAGGGGGGACTGAGTCTAAGAAAGCTCCCCCTGTCAAGGAAAGCTTGAAGCTAGCAAAGGGTAAAAGGTCTAGCAATTTAGTAGCTTCTGCTTTGAAACACCCGAAGGCTTAGGCGACTGCTTCGAGAAGCCGAGGGGGCGTTGCTCAACACCCTTAGAAGAAGGATTTGGCAATCCTGAGTGCCTTGGGTGGCATCCCATCTGCTCCTCCTCCTGCTCTTGCCTCCGCGCCTGTTTTTTCTAAGAGCCGTCAAGTCCCCCCTACCGAGGGTGTTGTTCCTAGGACGGATAAAGGGAAAGACTCGGTGGAGGATACCTTTGTGAACAAACCAGACTTGCTTTCAGGAAGATGACTGGTATCGTTCCAAAGGCTGATCTTGATGCTTTTCTAACCATGAATTTAGGCACCCTCTATTAGAGGATGGTGCTTGATTTTGCCAAGGTATTTTTCTTCCAACTCCTTATTTTAGTTGTTTTTTTTATTATAATACTCGCGCCTTTTAGCAGCTGACATCCCTTGTGATGTCCGACATTCAATTTCAAAGGGCTGCCAAGGATGCCGCTCGTTCAAATAAGAAGAAGGTTGCAGCCCTGCAATTCGAGAATTCGGGCCTCCAGACTTAGCTATCTGAGTCTGCGTCGAGGGAGGCCAACCTCTAGACTGAGCTTAATTCACTTCGCACTGAGAGGAACGACTTGGCTGACAAGCTCCGAATAGCCATTGAGGAGTTGAGGGTCTGGATTGACAAGGCTGCCAAGGTTGATGGTAGGGCATCTTTTACTGAGGAGACCCTTGTTCGAGAGAGAATTGAATCTGAGGAAACACTTTCCTATCATCTTCAATAGGAGAGGGATTTGGCGCAAGCAAAGATCCGGGGGTCACTTAATTATGCCCTTGAAGTCTCGGACTATTATCGAGATGGCTTTGAAGCCTTCCGTCGTCAAGCTTCTCGAGTATACCTAGAGGTCAACTCTTTAGGTTTTGTTTTAAAGAGTCTTATTTTTTATGATGACTCTAAATCTCTTATGAAGGTTAAGGTCATCTAGATTGATGAGGACAAGGCTAAGGTAGTGGAGGTCGAAGAGGACAAGGTCGTGGAATAGATTATGTTCAAACCCCTTCTTTTTTTCTTTTTCTTTTTTTTTGAATCTTCCTGTAACAATCTTTTTTGTTAATAAAATTTTTTCGCACATCTTGTTGTTAGTACCTGTGCCCAGTGTCATAAGTTAGCTTAGTCTTGGTAGCATGGGGCCTTCGGTATGTGCTAAGTCATCAAGCAACTTTTGGCTTCATGGGGTTGGCCTGATAAATTAAGTAATCAAGTGACTCTCAGCCTCATGGGGTCAGTCGAATAAACTAAGTCATCAAGTGACTCTTGGCCTCATAGGGCCAGTCAAATAAACTAAATCATCAAGAGACTCTCAGCCTCATTGGGCCAGTTGAATAAATCAAGTTATCAAGTGACTCTCGGCCTCATGGGGCCAATCGAATAAACTAAGTCATCAAGTGACTCTCGGCCTTATTGGGCCAGTCGAATAAACCAAGTCATCAAGTGACTCTCGGCCGCATGGGGCCAGTCGAATAAACCAAGTCATCAAGTAACTCTCGGTCTCATGGGGCCAGTCAGATAAGTACTTTTCTAAGTTGGATTCAATTGGGCCAGGGAAGGTGCCCTTCATTTATTGATGTAGAGTTATAACTCCTTTAGGGATAATACTTCCTTAGGTGTTCTGCATTCAAAGGTCGGGGTAGTGCCTTGCCCTCCATGTTCTCCAGAGGATATGATCCAGGCCTATTGAACTTGACAATTCAGAACGGTCCCTCCCAGTTTGGTCCCAGATTTCCATCTGTTGGGTTCTTAGTAGCAAGTGTAATCTCCTTCAGGATAAGATCGCCAACTCTGAATTTTCTCTCCTTGACTTTTTTATTGTAGTATCAGGACATGGTATTTTGATAGATTGTCATTCGAGAGGTAGCCTCTTGTCTTCTTTCTTCTAGCATGTCTAAATTCATGCAGAGATTATCATCGTTCCTGTTCTTATCCGCTCTGGATACTCGGTACGTCGGCAAGATTAATTCTACCGGGGTCACTACCTCTTACCCGAACGCCAGTAGGAAGGGAGTTTCACCCGTGGGGGTCCTAATTGTTGTTTGGTATGCCCATAAAGTTCATGGCAGCTCATCAGGCCACTACCCTTTGTGGGCCTCCAACCGTATCTTTATTATGTTGAGGAGAGTCTGGTTAATGACTTCAACTTGTCTGTAGTCTTATGGGTGGCCTAGAGAAGAGAAATGATTTCTTATCCCAAGATTTAAACAAAACTCCTTGAAATGAGGGTTGTCGAACTGCTTACCGTTGTCTGAGATCAGGACTTCTGGAATGCCGAAGCGAAACACTATAGCTTTTCATACAAAGTTTATGACATTAGTCTCGGTGATCTTGGCTACAGCTTCTGCTTCGGCCCACTAAGTGAAGTAGTCAATTTCCATGATGATAAACCTTAGTTGTCTCTTTCCTTTTGGGAGTGGCCCAACTATATCTATTCCTCATTGTGCAAATGGCCACGGACTAGGAATTGGTGTGAGCTCTTCTGCAAGTTGGTAAGGCTTATTTGAAAATCTCTGGCATCGATCACACTTCTGGGAGAAGCGTGCTAAGTCGGATCTCATGGTTGGCCAATAGTAGCCAGCCCTGACGAGCCGATGAACCATTGATCTGTCCCCCAAGTGGTTCCCACAGATTCCTTCGTGAATCTCTGTCATCACAAATTCTTACTAGGTCGGGATTAAACACCTTAGGTAGGGTAACATGAGGCTTCTTTTGTACAGAACTCTGTCTAGTAAGACATACCATGAGGCTTGTAATTTGAGCCTCCTAGCCTCTACGCGATCATTAGGCAACTTATCTTCTTCCAAGAATGCTTAGATTACGTCCATCCACATCGGATCCTTTTTCATGACTCCCACTGATTTTGCTTCAGAGATGACAATACTTGACGTTGCCATATATTCAATCATCACGTCTTCATCGTCCCCGAGGGCTGAGGCTAGTCAAACCAATCTGTCTACTCAGTGGTTCTGCTCCCATGGAACATGTTCAATAACGAACTCGTCAAACATGTTCATCCATGCTTGCATCGCCCGCAAGTATTTTACCATCCTTTCCTCCCTTGCCTCATACTCTTTGAGGACTTGGTCCACTATCGGTTTGGAGTCGTGTT
>JAOXJP010176211.1:0-41130 GCA_025762735.1 Platanus orientalis
AAACCCCCAAAACCCTAATCTGAGCGGGTCGGATCCATACCCAAAGCGGATACAAAATGGGTCAAAAAAAATTCGCCCATTTTCGGGTTATCAATCCCGGGTTATATCTCGGGTTGAATACAAGACATAAACCCAACATATCTTATAGACTCTCATCACAACTAATATATTTCAATTTGTATCTAAGTACCCTTCTTTCTTAAGGTGTTCAAATAAGGGGCCCCCTCCCCTCCCAATTCATAATGAAAGAGGAACATGCTTAGATATATATATATATATATATATATATATATATATAATGTGTGTCTAAGCCCTAGACAAAAAACCAAACCCATAAGCCAGCTCGTGTTTTGGTGTTGTTTACCAATTAAGGACATGGTCCATTAAGGCATATTTCATGATCCACATATATTTTTTTGTTGCCCCAAAAGACCCAATATTTTAGTCCATTAAAACATATTTTTGGTCTAAGAGACCACTTTGCTCTCTTCCACCCCATATAACCAACTTCATTTGATCCACTCAGATATAACGATTGGATTCCACTTCATTAAGGCTCAACATTTAATAGCAACTATTCCAAGAGCATTAAGAATAATATCAAGCCTCGACATCTTATGATGTAGATCTATAAGTAGGGATGCAAATATCTGATTATTATCTGTATGCATGTCATATTCATGTCCGTTTAAAACAAATATGAACATATATGTATCTGATTCGATTAAATACTCATTTATTAAAAAAAACATCCCATTACAAATAAACCAAATATGGATACGTATACATCCATTCCAACAAAATATCCATATTCATTTATATAGACATATACATTGTAGGTTATTATATATTTTATACCTAATGACTGTTTAAATTAATAGTCATATTAAAATACTGTAGGTTATGTTACTTTGTACATAATCTTGTAGATTATGTTACATTATAGTAGAGTATAGAAATACTTTTAACATTAACCCTAATCCATTGCCTAATCTAACATATACGAATATATTAACCTAAATGAAATTTTTAATTGGATATATCTATATTTGTATCCAATATTCGACTAATTGAATGGATACAAATATAAAATCATGTGTATCTGATTCAATAAAATATCCATTCATTTAAAAAACATCCAATTATAAATTAAACGAATACGGATATACTAGTATCCAGATCATATTCTGTTTATTTGCATCCCTATCTACAAGTATCTATCAAATAAAAACACATGAAGTGCATTTATATATAAGAAGCTATGATTAGGATTTCATTAAATTGGATTTGATGAAGGTTAGATAAGATTAGATTGGATTTAATGTACTGGGATTTTATTGAATTTGATTTGATAAGGCTAGATTACATTACATTAGATTTTATTTTATTTCTACCTTTATCATTGTAATTATCTATTTCAACCTCTTTATAAAACCATTGGACTCTATGGTGAAATAGGTTTGGGTTCTACTTGAATAGGGATGGATCAGTCCAAGGTTACTTTGAAGGAAATGAGGGTATCGTTAGAATATAAGATGTTAGGTACCACATTTGCTGAAAAATAATGAAGGAAAACATAGAATACATGTTGGAACTTCAGGCTATCTACAAAGGGGTTAAGGCTTTTTCGGTTGAGAGATGATTCATCTAATTTGAAGAGCTAGACCCCTTGTCATTATAACTGATGATGAAGGATTTGGACTCCGGTCGACTGAGCCAATTGACCGAGTGAACCACCGTAGCCCAACCAGTCCTCCAACCAACTTGCTAAGCAACCCCCCAGTGGTTGCAATACTAAGTCACACATGCCGAACGACATGACGACTACATAGCCGACCAACCCTCATGCCGAGCGGCTCATTATTGACAGCCCGATGACAACCCAATGGGACAACATAACATTATGAGATACGACCGACTGACCCATCAAAGCAAATTACTAAAATAGCTGAGTCGACCTCAAGCAAGACAAAAAAAGGCTGTTACGGGATGCAGAGTGATGCAGATTGACAACCAATCTGACGCCGACACGTGTACAACTCCTTCATGTTCTTCTAACTAACTTGAAGAATATTCATGGCGAACGAGAAGGGAAAATGGATATATTAAGAAGAGAACCCCCCAAAGGGAGGTAAGTTCAGTCACTTCCCAATAGTGGAATACAAGAATTTCCTTGAGATCAGATCTCTGACTTGAGTGTCGGAGGGGTGTAGGCAGGTGCCACATCGACGTTGTTTGATGTGTATGGCAGTGCTGGTGAATTTTGTTTGTGATTCCAGATCGATGACTGCCAAAAGACCATTTGGGTGAACTGAATGGTGGCATCATTAGTTGGCACCGTCTGTGGGAACCTAAAGGAGGATTCCGTCAAGACAAAGGTCCCATGGTGGAAACTCGATTTGGAACAATGGAAGCTCGCCGGAATGCATCATCAAAAAATGACCAAGGGAGGAGAGAGGTCGAGGCAGCTAGAATTGCAAGCCTGGAACAACAGATATAGTACCTCAACTGCAACATGGAGCGAATGGTACAACAGAATTAGGAGCTGAGCCGTAGGCTTAGGAAGCAAATGGAGCACCAACGTTCTAGTGGGGAAGAAATTCAAGAAGCTATGTGTCTTGGGCCAGATGTAGAAGAGGAGTTCCGGAGGGAGAAGCAAGGGGATAGCCACGGTCCAGGGACCTCCACATCACAGCAGATTAGCGATGTAGGCGGAAGAACTAACGTATGACAAGAGAAGCGTATTTAGAAGATGCAGGATCAGCTGAACACAGTGATGGAGGCCCTTAGGGGAAAAACCCCCTCCACAGTAGAAGCACTGGTGCAGAGAACTGATCACCCCTTCTCCATGATGGTCATGTTTTAACCCCCCAAGAAGTTCGAGATTCCCCCAATGGAGCCATTTGATGGAAGCAGAGATTCGTTCTACCAGCTCAAAACATACAAGACCTTGATGCTCCTCCACGATGATTTGGATGGGGTTATGTGCAAGGCTTTCCCAACTACGTTGAAGGGATCAGCGTGAAAATAGTTCAACAGTCTTCAACCCAACAACATCAACTCCTTCTCTAAATTGAGCTAGCGGTTCGCCAATCACTTCATAGGAGGGAGGCGCTATTGTAGGCCTGCTACCTATTTACTCAATGTCAAACAAGTCAAAGGAGAATCGCTGAGAGACTATGTCTCCCATTTTAATCAAAAAGTAATACAAGTAGATGATGCCGATGAAAAGGTGGTGCTCACTGCTTTCATGGGTGGGCTGCTACCCACAAAATTCATGGACTCCCTATCCAAGTCTCCGCCGAGCAACATGGTTGAGTTAATGCTTTGGACCCAAAAATACATGAATGTCGAGGACGCAATAGCGACCAGAAGAGACCAAGGAAACAAGATGCGAGAGATGCTGAAGAGAAAAAGGGAGGACTGATCAAAAGAAGTCGAGGGAGAAGCAAGGATGAGAGACAGTACCGACCGATTGGTAAGACTGAGAGATGCACGTGCGCCCACTCAAAGAACGTAGGTTTACAGCCCCCTTAACTCACCTCTTGAGTAGGTGTTTATGTATGTACGTGACGATCTGTCCTTGAAGTGGCTCAAGAAGCTTAAGACTCCCCTAGAGAAAAGATCCCACAGGAAGTATTACAGATTCCATCACGACCATGGTCATAACACAGAGGATTGTGTTGACCTAAAGGATCAAGTAAAGGCCCTCATTCGACAAGGCGGGTTGAGGCACTTTGTAGTGACTCGCCCCAGAGCATCACCAAATGTAGTAGAGGAACCACTGAGCCGAAAAAATCCTGAAATCGAGCCACTACGAAAGATAAAACTCATTGTAGGAGGATCTACGGGAGGTGGTGAGTCGACATCAACATGAAAGGCATATGCACGAGCCATGAGATCTTCATAAAACGAGGTCTACACAATTGATGGACCTTAAAAATGCTCTCGAACTTGTTAAGAGGATATCACATACATAGAAGAAGATTCCCAAGGAGTCCAACACCCTCATGATGACACCTTTGTAGTCACGCTGATCATAGTCAACCATCGAACCAGAAGGGTACTCATTGACAATGGAAGCTCTGCAGACATCCTATACTTGTCTGCCTTCTAGTAGATGAGAATTAGGAAGGATAAACTCTGATTGACTGTATCACCTCTCGTGGGGTTCACTGGAGACAAGTTATACCCTACGGGAGTCATCACGTTGCTAATGACAGCTGGGGCCAGCCCTCGTCAGGTGACAAAAGCGATTGACTTCCTCGTTGTTGATTGTCCCTCAACATATTATGCCATTATAGGCAGGCCGACACTCAACAAGATGAAAGGTATTACTTCTACCTATCACTTGCTAATGTGCTTCCTAACTGAGGAGGGTATCAAAGAAGTGAGGGGAGATCAGACAACAGCCCGAGAGTGTTATGTGGCATCTCTAAAAGGGAAAGAGTAGAGGAAAGCTCTCATCATCAATGACATGGAAGGTAGAGATGATGTTCAACTGAAGTATACCAAGCCCGCAGAAGACCTAGAGGAGCTCAACATTGACCCAAACAGTCCCGAACGAGTTATACATGTTGGGAGGGCACTTTCGAAAGAGTTCAAGTTCCGTTTGTAGAGACTCCTTATAGCCTACAGGATGCCTTCGCCTAGACACATGCGGATATGCTAGGGATTGACCTAAGGGTGATCACATATAGGTTAAGTGTTGACCCTTCAGCCAGACCGATTAGACAGAAGAAGAGGACCTTCGTCGCAGACAAAAATCAAGCTATAGCTAAGGAAGTGGATAAACTCTTAAAAGTAAGGTTCATATGGGAGGCTGCCTATCCCAACTAGATTGCAAATGTGGTGTTGGTTAAGAAGAGCAATGGGAAGTGGAGAATGTTAGTATACTTCACTGAGCTCAACAAAGCTTGTCCAAATGACAGTTCTTCGCTACTAAGGATAGATGCACTGGTCGGCTCCACCTCCAGGCACACACTGCTTAGTTTCATGGACGCATTCTCTGGTTACAACCAAATACAAATGGAAAAAGTAGATCAAGAAAAGACATCCTTTATCACCGACCGAGGCATGTATTGTTATGAGGTTATGCCGTTCGGCTTAAAAAATGCAGGGGCAACCTATTAGAGATTGGTGAACAAAGTGTTCTAGGCCCAGATTGGAAGGAACGTCGAGGCTTATGTGGATGATATATTGGTAAAAAACATGGAAGCCGAGAAGCACATAGATGATCTGGAGGAAACACTCAGCACCCTAAGGAGGTTCCGAATGAAGCTCAACCTAGTAAAGTGCGCCTTCAGGGTGTCAGCAGGAAAGTTCTTGGGATTCATGGCCTCTCAAAGGGGAATCGAGGCCAACCCTGAGAAAGTTGAGGCAATCCTAAGTATAAAGTCACCACGAACCACAAAAGATATACAACAACTGGCAGGAAGAGTTGCAGCCCTCAGTCGATTAATTTTGAGGCTGACGGACAAATGCTTTCCTTTCTTTCACCTCTTAAAGAAGGATTCGAATGGACGGAGGATGTAGAACAATCATTCCAAGATCTCAAAGAGCACTGAGCACACTTACCGACCCTCAATTAGACGACACAAGGAGAAGACCTATGTTTATATCTAGCAATGTCTGAGGTTGTCGTAAGCTCAGTTCTGGTCAGAGACAAGCATAACCAAATATCGGTGTACTATGTCAGCAAAGCCCTTCATGGAGCAGAACTCAGATATTCGCCCTTGGAGAAACTGGCGTTCGCACTCGTAATAATAATAAGGAGACCCATGTCCTATTTTCAGGCCCATCCGATTATAGTATTGACAAACCAACCTTTGAGAGCAGTGCTGTAAAAGCCGAAAGTGTCTGGCAGGATGGTGAAGTGGGCGATAGAATTGGATGAGTACGATGTCAACTATCGACTGAGGACTATTGTCAAGGGACAGGTCTTGGCAGATTTCTTGGCCGAGCTAACTCCTGCCGAGACAGAGAGGAGCTCTTCTGAAACAGAATAGACCCTCCATGTGGATGGGTCATCCACTACCTCATCCAGCGGTGTTGGGCTTCTACTAACTACACCCGAGGGGTTAGAGATTGAGTATACAATCCGTCTAGGATTCAACGCAACGAATAACGAAGTAGAATATGAGGCGTTGATAGATGGATTGAGTTTAGCAAAAGAAGCAGGGCCTGTACGTGTCGTTACTTACACCGATTCCAAGCTCGTCTTAGGGTAAGTGACTAGTGAGTACGATGCCAAGGAGGACCAAAGGAAAAAATACCTGGCTAGGGTCATCGAGTTTATGTCCCCACTTTGAGGCTATTAAAGTCTAGCACATCCCCAGAAGTCAAAACAAGCATGCTAACCGATTGACATGACTAGCCTTTGATGATAAATACATCATAAAGAACCGATTGCCTATAAGCCGCCCTAATCAACCCAGCATGGAGAATGAGCTGAACGTCCTAGTTTACACAAATGAGCCTGATGATGACTGAAGGACCTCCATCACACAATTTCTCAAAACAACGAGTTTACCGTTGGACCGAGGTGAAGCTCGAAAACTTAAACTTCGAGCCGGCCTATATACCTTGATTAGCGACATTTTATACAAACGAAGCTTCACTATTCTGTATCTTAGATGTCTGTCACTAGTCAAAGCCGAATATGTCATGAGGGAGGTCCATGAAGGGATACGTGGGAATCATTATAGAAGTCGGACGCTTGTCTATAAGCTGGTTAGAGTAGGATATTACTGGCCAACAATGCAGAATGACTCGACGAATCTTGTTCAAAGATGTGATAGTTGCCAAAGATTTTCTAATATCCCCAGACGGCTTGTGGAAGAGCTCACGCCCATCACCGAACCATGGCCCTTTGCTCAGTGGGGCATAAACATTGTGGGGCCTCTACCCCAGACCACAAGGCAAAGAAAATTTCTGGTTGTGGCTGCAGATTATTTTACAAAATGGATTGAAGCTGAGGTGCTAGCAACGATAACCGAGCACAACATACGCGACTTCGTCTAGAAGTCCATTATATGCCAATTCAGAATACCACAGGTTATCATTATAGATAACGGGAAGCAGTTCGACAACAGGCATTGTCGTGAGTTCTGCTCTCAACTGGGGATCAAGAACCACTTCTCCTCCCCGGCTCATCCTCAAGCCAATGGTCAAGTAGAAGTCACCAACATGACCATACTGAAGATAATCAAGACCAAGTTAAAGGCATCAAAGGGGCAATGGGCAGATGAGTTGTCGAGGGTCCTCTGGGTCTACAGGACTACCCCAAGAAATCCTACAGGGGAGAACCCGTATGCCTTGGTCTTCGACTGTAAAGCGGTAATTCCTGTAGAAATCAGGATGGTAAGTCTGAGGATTCAGAAACCGCAAACTGAGTTGATAGAGAGAGCTACATTTGAACCTGGACTTAATGGAAGAAAAGAGGAACGAAGCCTCTCTTCGGATGGCCACATATCAATAGAGAATGATGAGATACCAGAATGCTTGTGTACGCCCGAGGGATTTCCGGAATGGGAAGCTTGTTCTCCAGAACGTGAGCATAGCAACGCAAGTCCTTAGAGATGGCAAGCTAGGAACCAGTTGGGAAGGACCCTACAGAGTCACCCAGGTTGAGCGGAAAGGCACTTACTACTTGGAATCCATAGAGGGAAAGCCCCTACCCCGACCATGGAATGTTGAACACTTAAAAAGGTATTACCAATAGTCATATAATTTTTTATTCATGATAATGAGATTTGTCCTTTGTCTTGTGTGACACAGCAAACTACAACGATCTACAATTAATGTCCCGAGCGGAGTAAAAAAATGGACTAAGTCCAGTGAAATGACCCTCAATCTACTACAATGATCTACAATTAATGCCCCGAGCGGAGTCGGAAGAATGGATTAAGTCTAGTAAAATGACTCTTGGTCTACTACAACGATCTATAATTAACTTCCCGAGCGGAGTTGAAAAAATGGACTAAGTCCAGTAAAATGACCCTTGGTATACTACAACGATCTATAATTAACGTCCCAAGTAGAGTAAAAAAAATGGACTAAGTCCAGTAAAATGACTCTCGGTTTACTACAACGGTCTATAACAAATGTCTTGAGTGGAGTCAAAAAAATGGAGTTAGTCTAGTAAAACAACCCTCGGTCTATTACAAGTCTATAATTAAAGGCCCGAGCGATGTCAGAATATGGACCGAGTCTAGTGAAACGACTCTTGGTCTACTACAGTGGTATACAATAAACATCCTGAGTGAGGCCGGAGAAATGGACTTTAGTCCAATAAAATGACCCTAGGTATAAAACAACGGTCTATAATTGGAATCTAAGCTTGTGTCGGAAAAATAAACCGAGTCTAATGAAACCAATACTAACAAGAAGAAGAGCCCTCGGTTTATACACCGAGCATCCTACTAAGGTTGTCGATGAGCTAATTACTTAAGGAAGCAGGCGACATACTGAATGACATTATACCAAGAATGAACAAAAGAGAAGTTTACTTAATAACTATCAAGATGCAAGAAAGATGAAGTAAAGGACTCTCGGTCCTTACAAAAGGAAGAAAAAGGTCGACTTTAAGGGGCCACCCCATCCCTCTCTTGCTCTACATCAGCCTCCTTGCTCAGCTCGAGCACAACAGACGTCGACTCAGCATTGGCCTTGAACATGGAGAGGTCGAGATCAGGGTAGGTCCTCAAAGCCCGACAATGGAGGGTTTTGAAACCACTGATGAAGTATTTTGTGGTCTCATCATTCAAAGCCTAGGACTCCTTGTACGCTGCAACTGCCTCATTGGTAGCCCTCTCCTTTTCCACCTCCCACTGAGACTTCATCTTGTCTAGGGACACCTGTAGAACAATTGCACTAGTCTTCTCCCCGTCGAGTTGACCCCGAACCTCCTCCAGGGAAATCTCACTTCCCTTAAGCTTTTCCTCAGTCTCGGCCAGCTTACCCTTTAATGCCAACGGTTTAGATTCGACCTCAGTCAACTTCTTCCCGAGGTCACCGATGTAATGGTCAGTGGCGAGCTGACGATTCGAGAGGACCGCCATTTTGGTCAACACCTACAATAAGGATGCTCAGTAACAGGTTACAAGATAAAGTAACCAAACTCACAAAAAAGAGGGAAAACGCTTTACCTTCCCGAGATCAAAGAAGGTGCTCCTTACCAGGGTGTCTGTGTTGTTGGGCTAGTGGCTCTTCATGTCCTGGTCGGAGATAACCGACCGAAGGTGAGTAACGGCCTTTTCCTCATTGGCTAGCAGAGAAGGCAGAAGCTTCTCCTTCCCCCTACCCAACCCCACGGGGACGTAGAGAGGTAGTTCTTCGATACATTCATCAAACATTGGAGCAGTCTTGAAAGCTACTTCTAGGTCAACAACGGAAGGAGGGGGCAGTCCGATAAAAGAAGCGACTGTTTGAGGAGCCAAGCTAGATGTGCCCGACCGACCAATGTGACTAAAGGCAACACTGATGACCTAGACACCTGATCGACTGGCAAGACTGAGGGCCCAAATGATGGAATCTCTGGGTCAAATAAATATGTAGAATTCAGGATTTACTAACAAGGAGTAATCCCGAATTGGATGTGCGAAAGCATGCTCTAGCTTCATGAGTTGGGCCTTGGATAGTGGACGCTCAGCCAATGCTACAAAAGTAAGGAGAATTAGAGCGACTAAATAGAAAATGACTAAGGAAAACTAAGATGACCGAGAATTACCTTCTCTGTATGGCCCATCCCATATCTTAGGGACTGTGTAGACACAATCAACGAGCAGCTCCCACGGAAAAGATTCTAGCCTAGCCCCGGATGCAAAGAACTTCTTTTTCCAACCTTTGTTGGAAGTTGGAAGGCCAGTTATCAATGTACACTCAGGGACTCAGGTAGTGAAATACCACCACCCTGAGTGCACCTCCATAGCCTTGTAGCAGTAGAGAAACTTAGGAATAGTGATATGATCCCGACTGCCGCTGCAAGCAGACCATACCATGTAAGCAATTAGGATCCTCCACCCGTTGGGCATAATTTGCCCTGGGGCTAAGCGGAGGTGAGTAAGGAGTTAACGGACAAATAAGGGAATGGAAAACCGGAGACCGGCCTCTAAAGCTTGTTAAAAAATGGTGACTTCATTCAAGGTGCAAGAGCAAGCTCACTCATAGAAAAAGGGGACCCTTAGGCTAACTAACTCTGGGATTTGGTAGGTGCTACAAAAATCCTCTAACCTAGACCTTGACAGAGTCGAAAGAACAAGCTCGACAGCATAGGCTGAGCCAGCAAAATGACCCCACCTAATAGGCACCTTGGGTTAAGCCGAGTCAGGTGAGTCCTCTCTAACTAGATTCACGTTAAGAGCCATAACGGAATCAGAAGAATCAGATGAGTCATTCATCCGACCCAGAGCATACACTACGTCAACCAAAGGGCCTATTACTTCTAGGATTTAATTGAGAACACTAGTCAAGAAGGAAAAGTTAAATCCTAAAACTCCCAGGTCAGGAAGACACTACTGGGTACGAATAAAATATCACAGGCGAATGAAGTGAAAACCTAACGGAGCCCCAATAGGATTTAGACTGTAGTCCTAGGGGCAGGAAAGGAAAAGGTGAACGGAAACTATTGAGACAAAAGATGAAGGATAGACGGATTCAGTAAGGGGAGATGGTACAGAAACCAGACGACGAAAATAGGAAAACCCAAGAATGGGAAGGGAGAAATGGAAAGTACCTTTCAAAGACTTTCTGGATGAAAATTCCTTGAGCATGAGGCAAATGCGAATGGAGCACGTTTCGCAGACACAACACCGGAAGTAAATCGCAGCAAGACGAAAGATTAGAAGAGAGGGAAGGACACCCATTTATAAGATCTTCTGGTAACTCCCGACCATTAGATCGCACTAGTCACCCCTGGCCATTAGATAAATACACAATTCAAGAAAAAATGACGCCCAACTCAAATGTCTTGTTGCCCTTAATGGCACAGAGCTCAAGGCGGCAAAGTCGAGACGTTGGCGTATCAATCGACTCAGACGACTTTCCATATTCCCTTTGTCCACTTGAGCTAACAGACAAAGGGAATGGGGGGCAAATGATGATGAAGGATTTGGACTCCGATCGACTAAGCCGATTGACGGAGTGAACCACCCTGTCCCAACCAGTCCTCCAATCAACTCGCCAAGCAACCCCCCAATGGTTTGAATCCTTAGTCACACATGTCGACTACATAGCCGACCGACCCTCATGCTGAGCGGCTCATTATTGATAGTCCGATGACAACCCGATGGGACAATGTAACATTATGAGATACAATCGACTGACCCATCAAAGCAAATTACTAAATTAACTAAGTCGACCTCAAGCAAGACAAAAAGGCCGTTACGGGATGCAGAGTGATGCAAACTGACAACCAATCCGATACCAACACCTATACCACTCCTCCATGTTCTTCTAACTAACTTTAAGAATATTCGTGGTGAACGAGAGGGGAAAACAAATATGTTAAGAAGAGAACCTCCGAAAGGGAGGTAAGTTCAGTCACTTCCCAATAGTGGAATACAAGAATTTCCTTGAGATCAGATCTCTAACTTGAGTGTCGGAGGGGTGTAGGCTGGCGCCACACCGACGCTATTTGCTATGTATTGCAGTGCAGGTGGGTTCTGTTTGTGATTCTAGGTCGAGGACTGTCAGAAGACCATCTAGGTGAATCGAATCGCGACATCATCAATAACAATTATCTTGCTAGAACAACTTAAAGAATGAGACACATAGATAAACAAATACACTTGTTGATTTTCTTTTTTCCTTCTTGAATTTTCAAGCAACCGAGTAGCATTTGTTGAAAGGCGCTCATAAGATATATTTTTCTTCTTTTATCACAAAGAATATGGAGTAAAAATAAATAAATAAATAAAGTTTTCTTTCACTAATAAAACATCATTTTCTTTTTCATTTTTCTTTTCAAGGGTGATTCTAGGAAAAAAGGATGTTAATTTTGGACAAAAAAGAAATGTAATTGGGATCCATCCACACCCAAGCACTCCGCCAACACCCCTATGCTCGGGTGGCTGTGGCATCTATCTTCCCTAGGAAAGACCCAGGGTCAAAACCCTGGAGTGAGGGGAGCGGGATGAGCAGTGCACTATGGTGTCGCTTGCTCAGGTTCTCACCGACTCAGTCTGATCCGGCCTTGTGCAGTTGTCATCATGAGGTAGGCCCAAGTGGCCGAAAAAGAAATAAAAAACCATTCCCAAGGGGCTGGGCTGGGCCAAAGGTCTGCTTTTGGACCATGTGCTTTAAGACTTTCAAGTGTGTTTTTCTAGGATTTGTGGCCCACTAAAAAAATGACCGGGCTTGAATATTAATTTTTTACAGAAATTTGTCTTAGGCCTGGCCCAACTTAGCCCATTAACAGCCCCAGATTCGGGAAAGAAAATTTTTCAAAAGGTCCATGAGACAATCTACTGGAGATCTCATTGTTCAGAATATGGACAATTTGCTATTGAATAGTGGGTTCTACTCCAAACATTTGATCCACATATGGTTCAATTAATGGAATCATGAAGGGTATCTATTCTTCCCCTTTTGCGTGTAAGTAAGGTGACTTTATGCTTTATTTTAAAAAGTAAAAGCAAGTGAATATATTATTCCTGTGTCTACAAACAGATCACTGGATCTTGGAGATCTTCTTAGTTGAACCTTACATGGGGACATTTGTGTTCCTTTGATGTGTGCTACGAAGTAATGAGAGTAACGCTTTTGGAATTTGACCTTTACTCACCTTTATGTTATAAAGGAGGGTAATTTTTTTTTTCAAATTTCCACTTTTTTTTTAAATACCAAAAAAATTTAAACTCTTTTTGTTACTTTAATATTGGATTGAAACATATTATGATATCATATGCTTGATTTAATGAATTATTTTTTTCAGTATTAAACATTTTGCCAGTCAAGAAATAGAAATATCTGCTTTATTTTAGGGTAGGGCATGATTCTCGTATTGTGGGCGAATTGGCTTCCATCGTTGCATTTAAATCTTGTAACCAGATGCCTTCTCTTAATGAATGCCGCCTCCGCCGCCTCTCCCCCTCCCCGGAAAAAAATAATAATAATAATAAAATAAAAAGAGGTAAGGATATTAAATTGGGTTAGTGACATATATGTCTCTCTAAAGAGAATCGGGATTTCAAATCCCATGGGCACAAATTCTGTAATAAATTGCGTTGACATCTCCCAGTCAGTCAAGGAGGATTTTTTCCGCTCCCCTTAACTGACGCTTGGTCCACTGGGTATAGGGGGCAGACATGTAGCACCAAAAAGTAGGACTGTCAACTATCTGATTATCATCTGTGTTCGATTCATATTTAATCCGCTAATATTTGATTCAAATGCATTTATATCAGATTTGATTATTAGATTAAATATCCGTATCTATTGAAATTAATATATAATTAATATTTATATTATAATATTGTAAGACATGTTAGGTAAAATACAATGTATGAATACTATAACCTTAACCCATTTCTCATTTCTCATTCCCAATTTGAATGAAAGAAAGCTCCAGTAGCCAGTTCCCCATTCTCTCGCTGATCTATCAATTGGTTTTTCTATATCATTCCTGGTATATGTTTATATCTGATTTGTATATGACTGTTGACAGCCCTACCGAAAAGTGATAAGTACCCTTCCAAAAACTGTAAATTGCCTTTCGGCACTGATGTGTCTGCCCTCTGATGCCCAGCAGACAGAATCCTTCCTCCCTTGCAGTGAGGGGCAGTGTGGGGTATCTGACATGGATCCGAGTGGCTCTACCCAAAAAATGAAAATTTTCACTTTTTTTAGTTAATGTGTCTCTTAACAAAAACTGGCAGCATGAGAGTGCCAAAAAAAGAAAGAAGCAAAATTTACTTATAAACTGGCTGACAAGTTCATATTATTATTTTTTTTTAAAGACAAGTTTATAAGAATATGTTTCCCTTAAAATGATACACATTTTAATATTTGATTTGGATCCATGCTGGCCAGGTTGGATTTACTTCTTACGTTGATGGCATTTGAAACTTGGAACTAGTTGCTTGGTTTTGGTCAAGTTTAAATCCAATTCTTGCAGATCCTTATATATGGCATATAGGAGTACAAGAAGGGATTTTTTCCAAAACGGTTCAAAGTTATAGCATAATTGCCAAATAACGAGGTAAAAAAAACTATTTCCGAAATCGGTTTTTAGTGATTGGTAATTACTTGTTTAGCCCTAAATCCATTATACGATATAATAGGCAATTAAATCCCTCGTTCCGTATCTTTCTATTTTAGTATGAGAAAGGATCTTCTAATGGTGAATCGTGTTAGAGTTCATCCAATGACACGTATTTGAAAGGAAACAGAACCGAGAAGAAAAAAGAGAATCGATTATTTCGTGTTTCGGATAAATCTTGACTACGCTAGTGCAATCTATGCTTTAGATCCTCTCATTTTGATTTTGTTATTGACGGTCTGGAGGACTTGGTGGGAACTTTGACAATCTGATATTTTCCCCAGGGAAGTACTTGTATTACTTCTGCAGTCATGAGTTTTGTTTTCAGAGGGACTAGAGGAGATATAGAAAGTGGATTTCTAGGATTTATACCCGAACGGCATTCAATGCGTGCTCTCAGATTATGAAACTTTGAGAGCATTGGATTATGAGAATGCTCACACGGCTCCTTCAATGAGTGATGAAGAGATTAATGCCCTTAACATTCAAAAGTACAAGGGCACTGGGCCAAAAAGTGATGACTCATCAATGCAATACGCATCTTCTTTGTCAGCGGTAGCTGAGAAAAAAGCAAAAGTCTTGGCAACGTAAATTGAGGCATAAAGGCTCCAGAGGATGAACTGGCATTCAGTGTATGCTTGGGTCACCAATATTAATGCCAAATATTTAGGAGAGTGATGAAGATGGAATAGGAAAGGGAAGGGGTTGCCAAATTCAGTGGGTTAAGGGTATAAAAGGAATAATAAAAATATCTTAACCGTTAACTACCACCTTTTTTTTTTTCTTTCCAAATTTATCTGTGAAAAAACCGCTGTCAGAACTAGTTATTTTAAACTCATTATTTGGCAATTTTGCTATAACTTTGAACCGATTTGGGAAAAATCCCATACAATAAACAAGCGAATCCATATCTGACCCGTATTTGATTTGTGAATCTGGTTCTCCAAATATGAATCCAAATCTGGATCTGAATCAATCCATGTAAATGTACATCCATGGTTAGATCAACATGGAACTGGTCTGATGTGCCACACAAGGTTCCAGAATGCGCCTCAGATTTTGTGCAACCCCTAAAGTGAGCCTAGGGTGAGACTGACATTAGTGGCTGACACATCAACACCGAAAAATGACTTTCATTTTTCTGACACTGATGTATTGGCCCCTGATGTTGGTCTCACCTTAGACTGCCCTCAGGTGATCTTACCAAATCCTTAGGGTTCAGAATGAGTCAGCACCCAACGTTGCCCAGACCAGATTGCCAAGGATGCTTTCTATAGAGCAAAACTTAGGCCACATCGAGCCCAGAACAAGTCTAATGTGGAATAGACAAGGAAAACATCAAGCAGCAATGGGCTCGTGACACATCAAAAAGGTCCCATGTGTTGCTTTCCCATTCGTCCTTGATGTTTTTTGGGACAGATCCAGTCTTGGCCCCCCAAGGATTTGGTAGAACTACCTTAGGGTTAGATTAAGGTAGGATGGATTTAGGGCCAACACATCAACGCCAGTACGTGAAAAGCATCTCCCAAAAAGTGTAAATCACTTTTTTGACACTGATGTGTGTCGGCCCCTAATGTTAGTCTTACTTTACTTAGGAGTCCTACCAAATCCCGTCTCCTCTTGGCCACATGTCCATGTCTCAGCTGGGATCTTATACACAGGTGGCTGACGTCATGTTTGTTATATCGCGTTCATCACTCGGGCTTGATTATGTACGAATGAAGTTTGTACTGAGGCATTCGAACAGTACCAAGGGGCTGACACATCAGTTCCAAAAAGTGACTTATACTTTTTGGGGGGCCCTTATCACTTTTCAGCACTGATGTGTCCATCCCCTGGCACCATTCTGATGCATCAGTACAAATTTCATTCGTACCTAATCTTCTCGGTCATCACTTCTATTGCAAATTTGAGATGCAATTTGCACCATATTATATGATGCAAGTGGCCTGTGAATTCTACATTGCCTTTTACTGGTTCAATGAGAATGACAACTTTGAATGGACATTTTTAAATATATAGATAAGATGTGTAGATTAATGTCAAAAAGGAAGGAACATTTGAAATCCAACGACATAAAAGGGTTTCTTAAGGAGGTATTCTAAATTATAATAATGCATTCTATAAGATATAGAAAAACAAGAAAGAAAGAAAAGTAGCAAGTGCTCAACTTTTAGGCTTCTTTTTTCTAGTATGAATCAGCAGACAAATAGCTTGATAAGAATCAATGAATGTGGTATGTCCCATAGTTACAAAGTTCCTAGTATGATTAATAAGTTTTAAAACAATGTTCACTTACGATGAATGCATTTAAGTACGATAAATGCATTTTATTTTCACTTGATTTCCCTGTAAATCTCAAAGATGAAATCCCCAAAGATGCGAATCAATGTATATATCTAAGACGCTAATCTTTTTATTTTTATTTATTTATACAATTATTTAATTACCAAAAAATAAAAAAGTTTGAAACAATGAACTACATACTAGGGGATTATAGTCTTTTGGCTTGGTGTTGAACTAAAAAATGTTAATTAGCACTAAATACCCACTTAGAAACCCTTACACGATAGTCATAAGTAGTCTTCACACCAAACCGTAGAGCATAGTTATCATAAGGGAAACAAGTGTGGGGCGATACGAGAAACAACCCTAAATCAGATGGTTAAGCTTGTTTAGGATATGACCCCTAAATGAAAAGAAAATGTTCTGTGATGAAAATGTGTTTGTAGTGTGTATGGTGATTGATAAGCTGACATGTGTTGTGTTTGGAGTTAAAAACGTTCAAAAAATGTTGAGAGGAAAAAATACATGTTCAAAAAAGGACACCAAATTAAAAAAGAAGCAAATGTTTTGTGATAAAAATGCCTATATAGTGTATTTGGTGAATTATAAACAGACGTGTTGTTTTGGAGGGAGAAAGGGTCCAAAAAAGTGTTCAGTTGTAAAAGTAGGTGGTCAATAAAGATGTGAAATTCAAAAACACATCTTGCATCAATCAATGCATGATAATAGAGGTCTGTCTCAAAACAGACAATCATTCTCCTACAACTTATCATGTGTCGATCAATGACACGCTTATAGAGGTCTGTGTCAACAGTACAGACAATCATTCTCCAATGAAAAAGGATTACACCCTCAAAATGGGTTTCTTGAGAAATATTATTAATTTGGGAAACAGTTTTAGGTTACCATGCCCTAGGGTTGGTGAGGTTTGAACTACTGGTCCTCTCTATCAGAAGAAAGCATGAGCCTTGGCAAGGGGGGAATATTATAGGGTGAACTTGGCCATGTTTTGCATGGTGGGGTGGGGGATAGCATCTCATGCATAATCTGCGGCTCAGGTTCCCCCTCCTTTATGATTATTATTTAAAAAAAAAAAAAAAAAAACTCCTCTATGCTAGTTTAATAACCTTTCACTGTCTACCGTTGGATTTGGAATAATATGTCTTGAATAGGTATATGACGTCAATATTCCCAAATCCAACGGTGGACAATAAACTTACAATGTAGTACCTACACTTGAGAGCCTACAAAATATGGATCCTTAATTAATTTATTATATTAATGCATATATTCTTCCCAAAATAAAAAATAAAAAATAAAATGGTGGCCTTTAAAGCTAGAAGATCGAAGCCCCTCCTCACTGCCCCATTCAAAGAGAGAAAGAAATAGAAGCATGGGGAAAGGAGAGATAGGAGATGAGAGGGTGATGGACATAAGTCTGAAAGACCTCTCAAGGAAGCTCGAGGAATTTGCCAAAGCAAGAGATTGGGAACAATACCATAGTCCCAGAAATCTACTCCTTGCAATGGTATTTCTTCATTTCTTTCTCATATGTTAAGGACTACTTTATAAATTCATGTGCTCTCTCTCTCACTCATTGCTTACTTGTTTTAAGGTTCAAATTTTGGCCATTTCTCATCAGTAATGGTTCTGGTCTTTTTCTATACATTCTTCTATCCATCCGTCTTCATAGGCACCTTCATCTGATCACCTTCATAGGCATTGTTTTATGCATAGAAAATTGAAAGGACTAACTTTATTCTTCTCGGTTGCATGCATCTTTGCCAATGCTCCCTGTAAGAGATGAAGGTTCAATTCATTAATCCCTTGCTGAGGCAGGCAGTTGTAGTGGACCTCAGTTCCTTCTCGCGCCTGGGTTGTGTGGGCAGTAGGATTTGAACCTTTTGTCTTGTTGATTAATCCGATCCCATTGTTTTGTCCAAAGGACGATGCTAGCTTTTCTCTTAAAGAAGACTCTATGACAGCTCTTAAAAATGAAGGATGAGCCAAAGGTTCATCATTTTGGTTCATGTGTTCCCAACCCTCATCGATATGGGCTTCCCAATACCCTCCATTGAGGGTAGAACCCATCCTATTTTTTATTTAATGGAAATTTTGTTCTTGGATGATTAGGTTGGAGAAGTTGGAGAGCTATCAGAGATATTCCAATGGAGGGGAGAGGTTCCTAAGGGCTTACCAAATTGGGAAGAATCAGAAAAAGAACATCTGGGAGAAGAGTTATCAGATGTACTGTTGTACCTCATTAGGCTGGCTGATATATGTGGCATTGATCTCGGAGATGCTGCCACTAAGAAAATTGTCAAAAATGCCATAAAATACCCACCCAAGGTTTTCTAACATGCTGTACAGTGGTCAGTGGTGCTATCTCATATTTGCCAAAGCATATATATGGTGGCAGATAACATCTCCTCTCTGTTAAATGTCTATTAAAAAACTAATAAAATATATATTTTTTGCCCCTAGATTTATTATGGATTGTATTTTTATTTTGGTAATCTATTTTTGCTTGTTTGTGGAATGAAGTATTCTCAAGTTTTTGCATTATTAAGTAAATATGGTAACTGTAAACTATTTTTATGAAGGAAAAAAAGAACAACAACAATCAGTTTGAGTAAAGATAAAAAAGGCTCTCTTCCTTGGCAATTTGGAATTAACCCATTTTTGTTTAAGAGAGGGATTAAGGAGCTTATAAGGAAGACTTCAAATATGCCAAGGCTTAGCTGAATTGAGTTGAGTAGTTAAAGTTGATGATTAATTGTAAGAGATCCAAGCTACCCTCCTGAGGACTGAGCCATGACGCCTCAAGTCCTGTGGTGTTCATGTTGCAGTCCCCAAATTTTGTTGATGCCATACTTCCACCCCCAATCATTTGTCAAGGTCAAGGTCAAGGTTGTGGCTGAGGCGCTGCCTCCTTTAGAGAGATTAAGGGTTCAAGCCCATTTGACAGCATTATATCCGAATCGGGCATCAACATCTCTCTCTCTCTCTCTCTCTCTCTAATAAAAAAAAGCGCAATAGATTCAATACAGCACAATATAACACAATACAAGCATGATACCTTGTGCGTCAAAACTTTAAAATCTTATATTTTTTAAAAGTAAAAAGAAAAAATAACTACTCTTGGTTATGGAAAAACTTAATGGAAGGATGAGATTTACTAAAGAAATGGATATGTTGGGAATTATGAAATGGAGAAAATATAGAATTCTGGAAAGACCTTTGGATCTCAACATTAAGGAATTTTAAAATTACAAGCTAAAAACCTGAAGAATGCAATGTCAAATATGTAAAAGATGTCATTGACCTAAGAACAAGAGAATGGAATGAGCAAATCCTACAAAACATTATATCAACAAATGAAATTAAAAAACTATTCATTAGTAATAACCAACATGAAGATAAGATAAGATGGCAACATGAAAAAAAAAGGAAACTATTTTGTAAAATCTAGATACCATGTAGAAATAGAAAACCAAGAGGAAGAAACAATGGAGAAGAAATGAGGAACTTGAAAATAAGAGATTATGAAAACAATAACATTACCAACAATAAGGATGTCAACTATAACAATTACACCCAAGCAAACCATAATAGTCAAAATACAAACATAACAAGTGTAACTAACAATAATATAACTAGAGACACATGTCAGAATTTAGATCATAACACAAACATGAGAAATAAAGAAACTACATAATCAAATTTCCCATAGAACAAATTATGAAATTTAAAAGTACCCTAAAAAATAAAACACTTTATATGGAAAGCTTGCAACAAAACATTACCAATGAAAATGAACCTCATTAAAAGGAAGATGAATATAGATCCAAAATGCCCCATCTGTAAATAACATAATGGAACAACCTTCCATGGATTAATAAAATGTCCATTAATTAAGCAAGTATAATTCATATCACCATTAGCAGTAAAAGTATCAGACACTAGGGCTACCAATTTTAAAGATTGGATCCAAAATTGATTAGAATTCCCTAATGTCACTAACAAAGAGAGAATATGGATTAGTGAAAGAATTGTAATATTATGTTGGTTCATATGGAAACAACGGAATGAAATTATATTTGAAAATAAACATTTCAGTATGCAACTAATCATGGTAAATGCCTACAGATTGGTGAAGGAGTTAGAGGTTCTAAACCAAATCTATAATGATGAAAATCCTAAGAAGAATAAATGGGTACCTTCTAATGGTGACATATTAAAAGTGAACTTTGATGGAGCTACAAATGAAAGCAGACTGAAAAGATCTTTGAGAGTGGTAATACAAGATGCAAAAGGGGAATTGATCACTACTAGAGTAAGATCGTGACACTTGTGTTCTCCACTCATGAGTGAAAGCGAAGCAACACTACTTGCTTTGAGAACTGTCCAAGCAATACGAATCACAAAGCTAATAGTGGAAGGAGACTTTGTAGAAGTAATCAATGCGCTGAAAGGAGCCTTGGAGGACTGCCTTAGGAAAATAAAAATTTGCATCGCAGATTGCAAGATACTTTTCATATTTTTCTATTTTAATTTTCAAGCATGTTAGTAGATTAGAAAATAAAATTGTACATGCAATAGCTAAGAATGGAATTGATGGTCCAAATGCACTCATTTGTAAACGATCAAATCCACCCAACTGGCTAGCCAAAGTGGTCATAGAGGATGCTATGATTGATTAGCAATGAAATTTCCATTTTGCCAAAAAAAAAAACCCCTTAGGTACCAAACCTTCTCCATGTGAGATGGTTGGGTATGGCCTCTCCAAGAGATAAGTCAGAGTTTCAAGCCTCCTGCGTGGCATCCCCCATGGATTGGGTTGATGCTTCCTCCTCCCCACTGGTGGTAGTGGTAGTGTGGGTTTGCCCAAGTGACCCCCCAAAAACCCCAAAAATAATAATAATAATAATAATAATCCGAAGCTACCATAATCTTTGACAATAATTGAGTGGATTAATTAGGGTTTTTGTGGTTACTGACTTGCTTCACCGGGAATATAAAAATGGAGGGGAGGGAATTTAAAAAGGATTGGAAAAAGACATACCAACTGCCCTTCCAACAGAAGAACCGGTAAATAAGTTCTTTTTAAGTTTCTAAGCGTCTCGTTAACGCCGCTGCTTCTCCCCTCCAACAAGAACCTAGCCCCCCCTCCTCTTTCTGTCATCCTCTCTCTCTCTCTCTCTCTCTCTCTCTCTCTCTCTCTGGGGATTCGTTAACTAGGGTGCAAATTTCTGTGGAACATTATCGGAATCTTCACCGCCCAAAAAGGAAAGCGAGATCTGATGTCCATTTTTTTATCTGGATTCGCCGTGCTCGATTGAGGTAGAATACAATGTCGTAAATCTTTTCTTCTTAATTTTTATTTAACTAATAGTGAGATTGATAAGAGAAAGCATCAGGTTCTTCGAAGCTCTGATCTACAATTGTGGGACCTACCGAAATGGGTTCCGCCATTTCCACCCATTTGTTATTCAATCGGAAATCTGGCCTGGCACTTCTTTTCAATTCCATTTTTAAGTGAAAGCCCAAAATATGCGATTAATTCCTTCTTTTTATGGAGAACTTTTTTTTTTTTTTTTGAAACTTACTGTCTAAGCCCATAGAAAAGGAATGTTTATGGTCTATAGGTTCTTCGAGAGAGAATCGAAAATTAAATACTTTTTTTGTTTGCAAGACTTTTGATAAGATATCTAAGATTGAAGATATGGGTTATTATTTAATCATTGAATATTATGTAGTGAGAAAACAAAAAATAATTGATATTTGGATTTCTAATGCTTATGAGATGATGGAAAGCTTGGGTTTTAATTTCCTTTTTGAGGAAAGATCGAACATTGCTGGGTAGCTTTGGTTTGGTTTTCCTGGAATCTTTACTAAGAAAATGAATGAATGAATGATAAAGTGATTGAATGAGTTGGGTGACTAACTGATATGGTTGGTGATGGTGTTTGTTGTGAAGTGCCAGACATTCATATGTGGAAGTCCACGTCAAGAGAATCCGATGCTTTCTTTGCAATCAGACCCGAATGTCAAAAGGATGTCCCAAAGACCCGATTTAAGCCCAGGGTGAGTTTTCTTTCATGTCTTCTTATTGATTTTTTCTTCTTTTTTGATATTTTTAAATTTTCCTCTCATGGGTCTCATCATTTCTCACTTTTTTTTTATGATTAAATTATCTTTTTTTTTTCTTTTAGTTTCTAAGATTGCTCTATGCTGACATGTTCAATTCAATTATTCCATGAAGCATGCTGTAGCTGTTGCTTACTTTTATCTAACATAGATAAAATCCTGAAACTTCCATGTCAGGGTACCCTTGCTCGTATTATGTACATTGTACAGACTGCAAAAAAATCTCTAACCAGAAATTGATTGGCTTATTTATGCATTCTTGTATCTCTTTTACGCTCATATTATTGACATGCTTCCATGGCTGTTGGTTCTTTCTTCTCTTTATTTATATCCACAGGCTGGAAAAACTCTTAGTGCTAGAAAGTGGCATTCTGCTTTCTCTGAAGACGGTCATTTGGACATAGCAAAAGTGCTTAGCCGAATCCAACGTGGGGTAAGCACTTTCTTCATATCCTTGAACCTTGAATCTGTGTAACAGTACGTCTTAATATAGAACAATAGAAATCTTGCATGTAGATACTTTGTCAGGTTGGATGGTATGATATTGCCTAAGCCATGTTTGGTAGCCACCTATAATGAAATCATTTCATTTTAAATTCCCAAGGCATTTGTAGCCATAAGGTGATGGTTCAAAATGAACTCATTCAGATTCATATTGATTTGTTAACTAAAATTAGAAATGAAGTCATTTTAGGTTTTATTTTTATAAAATTAAATGATTTATGTTATCATTCATGTTTTGGTGATGAATGGAAATCAATCCATTTTTGTTGGGGCTCATTTGCACTCAGCTACTATGACAAACCAAAATGACATGTTTTTATTCCAATTGACTGCCAAATACAGGGTAAACAAATGATTCTATTTCTAAATGCAAATAAATACCCACAAAACCCCACTGTTCACAAGGTCAACAAATTTCACCATCAATTAGAGAATTTTGAAAAATATTTTCAAATATTTTCAATTGCTTACTTTGTTGAAGCATATGGTAGTTTGAATATAGACTGACTTATATTTAGTTCTAGGTTCAGATTTCAATTTGTTGGCATTTGATACCCTACAGAATCATTAGTCCTGAACCTCATTTGATTTCTCTTCACCAGTCAGTATCCAACGCACCTCAAGTTCGGTCTGCAAAATAATTATAGATTATGAGTTTGGACCATTCATGCTACAAGGACACTCCATTTTCTGAAAAATTTTCATGTTGAACATGTTTTGGACACTTCTCTTTTTGACAGAGCTACTAGGATAAAAATGTTGGATCTATTTATCTCCTTTCTCATTTTTCTATGGTATAATGCTACTTATATAATTTTGATGTACCAATTATGAAGCAGGATACGACAAGACTTAGACCAAACTGATATGAAACAGCCTAGACTTGTATATCTTGCTTATGTAGGCCCAAACTAAAGTTGCTGAACCTTAGGACAGGTAATAATAAACCAAGAATTCAATAGAAACAAACCCAAGTAATCACAAACTTCAAGAGAAAGAGAAATTAACAAATAAGGAATAATAGAATGTTTGGAAGAGAATTAGAATAGAAGTAAGGGAGAAAGCAGGAGGAAGAACCTTGTTTTAGGGTTTTTAGAATTTTTTTACAGAATGTGTGAAATGAACAAAATACCCCTGGTCATGTGGCAGAAAATTCTGAAACTTTCCAGAGTGATTCTGACCTTTATCGTGGACCTATGTTTAAATTTCGCAAGTTTTTGTTAAGATTTGCCTTATCAAATTATAGCAATATCAGTCAGCAAGTTTCTTTCATGGAAGAACCCTAAAACCAGTAAAGTGTTTTTTATTATAAAATAGCAGGAATGTAGCGGACTTTGGGGGGTTTTGAAGGGGACGCAAAGTGGATAAAAACCCAAAAAGAAGAGGAGCAATGATGTAGCACACAATAGAGAAGATACCAAAATTGATGTGGGATCATCCAATTCCCTCAAATAATGGTTAGATTTAAAGTGCGGAAGCAAAATAACTCAAGATTTGAATTTTAAACACTTCAAGTCATAGATCAAAATATCAGGATCGGACAAGAAAGATTTGATGCCGATTCGTTCGATCTAACTTACCGATCCATTGGCCGATCCGCTGATCCATCCCAATCCAAGGCTAATCCGACCTAAGATTCGGGATTGGGGTTGGCCGATCCAAGGCCGGATCGGCCAATTTTTCAAGCCATGCTTCAAGTAGCCATAGACTATGAGAAATCAGAGAATATGATATATAGAAAAAGAGGTTATGGTGAAGAAAAACATAAAAGAAAGAGAAAGAAGCTCAAAGGATAAGTCTGGAATTTTTGGACTAAACCCAGGAAATTACCAAAATACCCTTGGTTGTGCATCATAAAATTCTGAAACTTTTCAGATATTTTTTTATGTACACTAGAGTTCTACAATTAAAATTTCGTGAAAATCCAATAAGATTTGATTAAGGAAATTATATAAAAACTTAGTCCACCTAAAACTTGAATAGAAAAACACTCAAAACTAGTAAACATAACTTGAATTTAAAGACGTTAAGAAGAAGAAAAGAAATAATATATGAAAAGAGAAAGAAAAGAAGAGAGTAAGAGAGAAGGAGAAGAAGATAAAAGAGATACTTGGGAGGTTGGGAGATGAGAGGTGAGAAAGAAAAGGTGAGAAGTACTCACGTGTGTACCTTGGTGTGTTATAACCCACATGGAGAGAAAGGGGAGTCTAGGAGATGTCATTAGCCATTGGAGAGGAGAATATGGCCACAACCACACCTTGGGAAATTACCCAATAATTTAAAACAATTCTTAAAATTCTTCATTCTAATATATAAGGGAGGGGTGCCTTTACATAGGCTTACAAAACTCAAAATAATAGAAAATTATAAAAATCTAAGAGACTTGCTAATCAAACTTTCCTAAACTATAAGACTTAAAAAAAATTATTTTCTAAATTTAAAACTTCTAAAAACTTCTGGGCACATGGGCTTTTGATTAGTATAGCAATCCATTAAAGGACAAACAACATGTAAAGACAACCAGCCCACTACAATCCCAATTTAGATCTTGGCTTTTAGCCTTGTTACAAACAAACCCTTACAAATAAAAATCCTAATCTACCTTTAGCACAAAAGGTCTTATTACAAAAAGTACCAACCCCTTAAACAAATTCAAATAACACATTCATATTACAAAACTTGAACCTTGCTCTCTTGTGTGGTGACACATACAAAAGTCTTTTCTTGTTGTTTGCATTGAGAAAGCTTGAATTTATAGGGGCGATTTTAAGTTTATGGTAACCCAAAATTTTTAGGTTAGGAAGAGGATTGGCTAGAATAGGTATGGAAGAACTGGGGTTTTGGTAAAAGAATGTTAATGGAGCTTTAGCAATTAGATTATGAGTAGAATAAGGAATAAATCATGAGAAAATGAGAGGAAAATACGTTCCATAGGTAGGTGCGATTTTGAATAAGGGCTCTATGAAGTTCCAACACTAAGCCGTGCAACATCTGATGAGAGCCGGTTCCTCTTTATTAATGAAGATGCAACTGGGGTACTAGAATCTAAGATATAAAGCCTATCATTCTCATGCCCCAAGCCAATCATTTTCTTCGTCTCCAAGTCTTGAAACAAACAATACGAAGGAAAAAAAGTGATAGAACAATTTAGATGTTGTGTCAAATGACTGATAGATAAAATATTTAAAGTAAAATTGGGAACATGCAATACAGAGGATAGAGATAGCTCTGATGTGGTATAAACATCACTATAACTAGCCACTGAAGAATACGAGCCATCGGCAATACATACTTTAACCCTACTAGAACTAACTTGATAGGTATGAAAAAGAGTAGACATACCAATCATATGATGAGATGCTCCTAAATCGATAATCCAGGAAACCTGAGAGGATGAAACAAAAGTAGATAGAGCTAACCTAGGTATACCTGTGTGTGCAAAAAAGGAGGTGGGAGTTGCAAAAGGAATATCAAGCTTAGCAACAAAACGACAAAAAGTTTTAAACTCTGACTGGGACAATCCCCCACCATCATTAAAACTAGCAAATGTTACAGGAACAATATCTGAGGATGTGGAAGCCACAGTATAAGCACTAAGCCTTCCACCAAGACAATTACCACCTCTGCCTCCTCTAAAACCACCACGTGAAAGGGTACGAGATGTATCTTGAGGTGGACAACCATGGAGATCCCAACAATTTTCCTTAGTATGGCAAGTACAACCACAGTGTTCACAGATAAGCTTATTCTGATCATCAAAGGGACTGCTACCAAAACGACCCCCACATCCACGAGAACCACTGCCACCCTGTCCAACTCACTAAGATGAAGATGATTAGAGAGCTGACTTTTTAATCACTGAAGGTACATTTATTACACCCCGTCTTCTTTCGTCATGATGAATATGCAAGTATACCTCCTGTAATGGTGGTAACGGATCATAACCAAGAAGATTGACCCGAACTTGCATTCTTGATTTAGGCCACCTAAAAACTCAAAGGTTTGAATTTCTTCAACATGTTTCTTGTATGTAGTAGAATCCTTTGCAAATGAAGGACGGTAAGTAATATAATGCTCTAACTCTTCACACATTTTTCAAAGTGATGAATAATAAATAGACAAAGGAATATCACCTTGTTTAAACTTAGAAATCTGTTGCCTTAGACCATAGATTTTTGCAGTGTGCCCAACTTTAGAATAGGTTTATGGTAACGAACTCCAGATTTTGTGCGTTGTGTCAAGAAATAAGTAATGCCCACTAATTTTAGGTTTTGTTGAGTTCAGTAGCCAGCTCATAATGAGAGCATTTTCTGTCTTCCACTTCCTATATTTGGGATCTCTTGGAGTAGGAACATCGATCTCACCAGTCGAGTACTCTTCCTTGTCCTTTCCTTGAATAAAAATAAGAACGGTGATGCAGGACATAATTTTTGGACAGATTTTAGGTGGAAGATGCAAAGAACATTAAGTGCAAACCAAAATAAAGAAAGAAACAAAGAAAGAATAGATAGGGAAGAAGGAATTACCTAGGTTTGCACCTAGTTCGCACAAAGCCCATGGGGGAAACCACTCCTAGTTTTGAGTTTATCACACATACTCATGCTAAGACTCAACATTGAAAAAAGGGAAAACCATAAAATTTGCATTCCAAAATCAATCATCAATCCTCAATTTGAACGTGTGGAGAGGTTTTAAATGCCTCTCCACCCAGAAATTACAAATAAAGTTATAAAACATAATAAATAAATGAAAATCCTATCTAAAAGCAAACTAACAACTAACCCCCAATTTAATAAAAGTTTAATTATTTCTCCCCTACATAATGTGCATAGAAATAAAGCCAAAACTAACTAAGAAGCAATAAAATGAAAATAAAGTGGCTCTCCATGGGCTGCCACATGTCCAAAGAAGTGGGTCCCACCTACTCACACACAATGTGGGTCCCACATGCAGTTCCTTGTCCTCATCAAACGGCCTTAGACCAAGCCAAGTAATTACTACCATTAAATTTCACTATTATGATCTGAGTGTGAGATAAATCAAGACAATCATGACCATGCTACCATCCATCATCCCAGATCCGTTGGAGGTATCACTTATCTCCGACATGTCTACAATCAACAAATCAATACTTCACCGGTAAACAACCACACAAAAAAAAAAATTTCTCCACAGTACTAGTATCACCAACATGTAAACACAACAATTTTCATAACACCACATATAAGAAACAGATCACAACCACACTTATTAACCAGACATACCATTTAACCATCCATTAATAAGCTAGAGAGTCACAAAGGTGTATGATTCCCATTTGAAGAATAAAGGAATAAAGAAAAAAAGAACAAAAAAAAACCACAAATTTTCGGCCAACAAGGTGTTGGCAGGTATGTTGCATGAGATTTGATAGATCTCTCCCAAATCAAAACTAAATTCAATGGGACTTATTCCTATGTGTTTCCCACACAAAAACAACCAGGTATGTGTGACTGTTCGAATTCAAAAATTATGGCACAATTTTTGGATGTCTATAGGGAAGTGTCACGAGATCTGATAGATCTCTCTCAAATTGAAACCAACTGCAATGGGGTTTGTTCCTATGTGTTCCCCATTAAAAAACGACCAACCTTTTGTGATTAATCGAATCTAAACTCCTTGTAGCCCATCGAATTGAAGAAAACACCGAAATTGGGGGGTTTTGATATTCTGGACAAAAACGTTCGAAAAAACTCTTATAGTGATCAAAAAATTTTGCAAAACTATTCACAATTCATCATAAATCATCACGATATAAACCATGTGCTTTGCAAGTTCTCACACTTCTGACACCTGTACGGACCTGCTGATGTCAGTTCGATTTTTGAACTGTAATGTGTATTTTGCTGTGTAGATCAACTTCTCCTCTTGGCTTTGATACCAAGTTAAATTTATTAGTGAGATAGCAAAAAAGATAAGAAGAAGAAAAGAGAGAGGAAGAAGAGAATCATATGAGGGAAATTGTGTACAGGGTTTCCCACTACACTACCATTCTTATTTATATGAAATACATATGGTGTATACTATATTGTATAGTATCCTTCATGTACATGACCATTGTACCCTCAATATATGTATAATACTTAATATACTAACAGGACGTGCCCAATAAAATCCTTAATTTACTTTGGCTTTTAGCTTTATTACATAAGCATGTCTTGATGCAGACTACATTATGCGACTTATATATCTGCTGTCCCACAAGAGGGCCAGATTTAAATTCACATGTTATGTGGGGTTATTTAGGATTATTTAGGGGTGAGTAATTTTGTAATAAGGCCAATAGTGTCATACTTAGTTTAGTTTTTTTGGTTTTTGAGTTGTAATCCCGTCACTCACTTTTGACCCAATTTTTCTATGGTCAAAACTTGACTTCTGGCTTGATTTTGGTGTCATTAGATAGGTTATCCAGTTAGCTTTCTAACGAGACTAAGATTGCATAACTCCGAAGTGATTTGAGGAAGTTATGACAGAATTACTAAAGGGTTCAAAATTTGTGGGAATAGTGGTTTTTTAAAAAGTCTTTAAGTTTTAATAGTTTAAACTTTAAGAAATTTTATGTTTTGGAAAGTCTATGAATTAGAAAAACCTGTGCAACAAGTTATTAATGTTTTTAGCAAGTTTAAGATTTTAGAAAATATGTTCTAGGAAGTTTAAAAAAATTTTAAGTTTATGCTGCAAGTTATATGTATTTTAGAATTTTCTTTATTTAAAAAGTTTAAGTTCTTTAGGTTGTTAGCCTATTTAAAGGCACCCTTTATGAAATAAAATTCATTGAAGATTGAAAAAAAATTGTATTTGAATTAGGTGGTTTCCCAACCAGGCCATGGGCCTTCTCTCCTCTCTCTAAGGGTGATGCCATCTTGTAAGCTCCCCTAATCTCTCTCTCTACCTCATGGGTTCTCTCACCCTCCCAAGTATCTCTCTTTCTAATTTTCCCATAGTTTCTTATTCTCCTCTCTTTCTTTCCCCTTTCTTCTTCTCTTAGAACCTTCATTAACAAAGTTTCAAAGTTGCTTAAATTTCATGATTTGTATTATCAAATCTTATCCAAATATCATGAAATTTTAACTATAGAACCCTTAAATATGACAAAAACTATCATAAAATTTTCAATTTTCTGACGTGTTAGAAGGGCATTTGGATAATTTTCGGATTTTCTATCCTAAATTATAAGAATACCCTTTTTGTATCTTTCTACTTATTTTCTCTTCTAATTTATTATAACTTCTTTTCTTTGATTTTATTTACTAATTTCTTAATTTTGTGGGTACTTGTGTTATAAAATTTCAAATTCTTGAACTATTTGCTTCCACAATCTGAATTTGGGCAATTATTGAGATCTTGGGACTTATTCTACATCAATCTTTGGTATCTTCCCCATTGTATTGCATCATGCCCTCTACTAAAAATCCCAAGAAACCTATGGCACTATTGGCCTTATTACATTTGAATCCCACCCCTTAAAAGACCCTAATTAAACCCACATAGAACATCAACTTGAATCTGGCTCTCTTGTGTGGGGGCACATACAATAGTCTCCTTATGTTATCTGCATCAAATTAGTCCTGATCTATATTATTTAGGGATCAGTCTAAATTTGAAATGTAGTGCCAATTTGAGAGAAAAGAGAAAGAAAGAAATACGGATTTTTAACTACTTGTAATTATGGAGGTAAGCCGAAAGCATGCTAAAGTATCAGTACTAATACATTATTTGACACCCGTTACTTGGGTTCAGAGTATGAACTCTATTAATTCTTTTATTTATGTTTTAGTTAATTTGGAAATAAACTACAGAGAAGTGGAGGATTACAAAGATTATTGACAAAAAGAACTGATGCCTTTTGGAACACATTTATCATCTCTTTTTGTTCTTATAAAAGGTTCATTCATTCTTCTTCTTTTTGGACTTCACAAAAGGAACCATTTTTTATTTCCTGAATATTAAGAAGATTTCATTGCCACGTTTTCTTTTTTGTTTTCCATAACGAATTAATGGATGACTTTGAATAAAGTTTCTACTTCTTATCATTCAATTTGTACATAGCTACTGCAGCTTTCATCAGTTGGAAATATTTTACTGGAATATAAACTTACAACGATTAAACAGAAGAAAATGACCATTGGTTTTTAGAGACGCTGATGGTAAGTGTCGAGGAAAGGGTTTGCAGCTATATTCTCTGATACTTTATGGAGTTTTCTTGTCAAGTATCAACACCATATTTTTGTTGGTACTAGAGCTTGGAGCGGAATAATTTATTTGTATTCATCTCAGGGCATTCATCCATCCATCAAAGGATTAGTTTGGGAGTTTTTGTTGGGCTGCTATGACCCTAATAGCACATTTGATGCACGAAGTCAGCTCAGGCAATCCAGGAGGTAGCAGTTTCTTTCAATTTTAGTCAATATACAAAAGTTCCATATTGTTTGGCAATACCATAAGATTTCAATCAATGTCACCAGGGTCTTCTTTTCTTTTCTTTGCTGCCATCTCAGAGATGAGGTGGAAGTGTCATGTTGCTCCATCCACAATATTCCCTCAGATTTAATTTATCTTGTCTGGGAGTTCGCATAGAATGCCCCCCAAAAAAGCCATTATTGTTAAGTTGTGACTTGTGGGTATGCTTGTCTTTCTTTTTTAACATATTTACTGAATGTGTCATATTTATCATGGCAGGGAACAGTATGAAACATGGAAATCTGAATGCCAGAAGATGGAATCAACCATTGGTAGTGGAAGAATTATCATGGCACCTATCATCACTGAAGATGGCCAGCCAATCCAAGATCCTTCAAATACATCCAATTTGCAAGAAAACAATGAGGCACCCACTTTCAATACATCTTCAAAGAATGAGGAGAATGTAGTTGATTCTTCTCAAGAAAAGAAAGTGATTCAGTGGAAGCTTACCTTACATCAAATTGGTATACATTTGATGATCCCTTTGTTTAATGATTATGAGTTGCTTACACATCCAACTCTTTCTTTCATTTGTTCTGATTATCATAATTTATTTGTATTTGTAATTGCATATTGTCATCTTCTATAAGAAAGGAAAATTTTATTAATAGCAAAGAAAGGATAAGATATAAAATAAAAGTATCAAGTTCTATTAAATTTGGGATTCCTTTGTGATTGTTGTTTATATAGCAACTTCTTGTATTGTTTGACATGATTAAATTAATTTTCGAGAATAGGTTTGGATGTTGTTCGCACTGATCAAGCTCTTGTCTTTTATGAGAGTGAAGCTAATATGGCTAAGCTCTGGGATGTTCTTTCTGTTTATGCGTGGGTAGACAATGACATTGGTTACTGTCAAGGTGAGTAGGCCATTAATATTCCAGTATTTAATTTTCAAATTAGTAGTGGTTTGGACATTTTACAGTGGATTCAAAATAATTTTCGTTCTTGTGCAGGAATGAATGATCTTTGCTCTCCAATGGTAATTCTTCTAGAAAATGAAGGAGATGCCTTTTGGTGCTTTGAACATTTAATGCGTAGAATGGTATTCGTCTCTTCCCCTATCCACTTGGTCTTTTTTATTCATATGAAACATTTCATCAAGTGAATGCCAATTCTGGTTTAGTAGTCCTCATCTCTGTATAGGTAAAGCACATTTTCCATTTTGCTTGGCTTTCAGTGGCATATAAAAATCTGCATGGAATGATTGAGAGTCAATTGTCATCCAAGTTTGTTTTTTGTTCACATCTGTAGAACTGCATAGCCTGTGTGTTATTTTCACTTTGATAGCCAAAGGGATTGAGCACCTGCCATCAAACACCTGCCTGCATTGTTCTTTGCTTGATTCTCAAGAAAGTTGAAAGATACTCCTTCACAGACGATATGAAATGTCTGTATGCCAACTGATAATGCCATATCATTATCTTTCTATAGAGATAATTACTGCAAAATAATCGTTTTAACATGTTTAATTAGAAAAAGAAACAATATTATGAGTACCCATGTAGGCATCTTATATTTCCATATTTGAAGAGAGGAAACTCGTACCAGATATCAGGGCATATGCACATATTAAAATCATAGTTCTTCCTGTCTTTTTTCAAATCATCAATCAAAGAAAGAATCTGGACTGGATTGTCAGAGCCAGGGTCATGATTAAACCTCTAATCTTCATGATGTTGTCTTTTCTCCCCTTGGTCGGGACCCATTTTTACTAGGGCTGTGCTTGTAGAAATCAGGGCTCTCCAAAAACACGTTTACCAAACTCTATAAAAAAATGTTTACCTACCTGATTGATGTATCCCTGGATCTATTAATAATTTCGTCTGGGGATGCTGACAAAGAAGCATGTGTATCAGTCTTGATTATAAAAGTTTGACTGAATCTGTGCTAGCTTCTTCAAGTTAGTATGTTCATTCAAAAATGAACACAAGTCACTTTATGAAACCCCCAAGCTAATAAGCACCAAGTCTCATGATTAGTGATTTGACTCTCTCTCTCTCTCTCTCTCTCTCTCTCTCTCTCTCTCTCTCTATTCCCTTCTCTGTTTATTTAAAAATCAATTTAAATGATGATTTACAGTCAGGGATCCTGATTAGTTTACTGTCTGACCCACTTTCTAATCCAGTTCTTAAAACAATGCTATCTGTGGATTGTGACAACCTACAAAGCCTATCCTCTTGATCAATGTCCTTGACAATCATTCTCATGTTCTTCAAGATAATATCTTTGTCTCATTCTTCAAGATGGATGTCTTAGACCCAACCTGTGTTAAAGCTTGAATATTTAGTGGGACCAACATCTACTACAAGCTTGAACATATTCATGGGCATGAATCGACTGTCCTGCAATTTGCAGGCTTGGTTTGCATTACCATGTTTGTAGAGACTCTTTTACGGCAAACAGCATTCATTTTCTATTCTATCACTTCACTTCTTGATTTGACATATGATCTTATAAAAACATTTCTCGTATAGTTTTACATGATATTTACAATGATTTTATCTAATGTTGTTGATATGTTTCTCAAATTTGGAGTTTAAACTTTGACTCTTAGTGTTCTTCATTTATAAGTACAATGAGAAGTTACAGAATAAGTTGGAGTTTCTTTATTCGAGCTCTCAATTGTATTTGCTAGTTGGCTTACATTTTGGATTTTTCCATCTTCTTGAATTCCAATTCATGCATTACTTCTTGTCTGAACAGAGAGGAAACTTTAGGTGCACAACAAGTTCCATTGGAGTTCAATCACAGCTTAGTACACTTGCAGAAATAATTAAAGTTGTTGATTCAAAGCTTCATCAACACCTTGGTATGGCTCTGTTAAAAACCATGTATTTTTTTTTTACTGGTAGTAGCTTTACTTTTTTCTCTGATCAGTTTGTTTCAATTTATTTGGCTTCACAGTGAAAAAACTTACTCGTTTTGAGATTGCAGAAAATATAGATTCTCAAGTTCTTATACCCTGTTAAGTTGTGTTAGTGTTTAAATAAAACCTACATAACTTATATGCTAGCACTTGATATTAAACATGTCACTGTTAATCTGTAATCAACCACACAGTTGATATCAGGGTTCAAAATTACAGTGAATTTTTGTCAAAGTTACCCATTTTTAGGTATGGTAAAACAAAACATCAGGGGAATACAAAAGTTCCAAGTTTCATCCAGATTTCACTGATATGAGCAAAATATCGATAAAATTTCACTGATATCAATACTTCCAATGGAAATTCTTCGGCCAGAGCTAAAACCCACCCCAAATCCATTTTTTCGCTATTATTTTTTTCTTCATGATTCTGGAGCCAAAAAAAAAAATTTCCCTTCAATTCTTTGTGGTAAATATTGCATAATTGTTATATATAATTAATAGTTATACATTTATAAATGACAGATAGTTATGTGCTAGATGAATTATTGCATAAATTTTTTATATAGAACTTGTTTACAAAAATAATAATAATAATTTAAGATGAAATACAAGGTAAAGTAGTACACAATTTGACATGTTTTAGCTATTAACCTATGAAATAAAATGTCTAGTAGCCCATTTGTTTATTTACTTTATTTATGTGATTAACTTATACTTGGATGCTTTTTATAGTTTTTTGAGTACTGAGTATGCAATGCATATATTAACTATCCTTGAAGTTTCGTTATAAAATTTCACTGCGATTAATAGAGGAATTTTCACAACTTTTCCATTATTTGAAACATTCTCGCAAAATTTTCTGAAATTCCCATGACTCTCTAGGGAGAAATAACCATCGCAATCTAAATTTTATTCCTTGGTTGATAGTACCATAATTTATATATGGAACAAGAATTGTACATGTCTCTTGAGAAGCATGGAAGAAGGATTATATCTCTATTAGGGGCAACATGGCATTGATAAATTCCACCTTATCTAACCTTCGAGTATATCTGGTGGGTTTTAAAGCTCCTATTAAAAAGGATTTCAAAGAACTTTCTTTGGAAGCCTAGGGAGAGAAAAAAGGACCACTTGATGAATTACAATAATGTCTACATATCAAAGGAAGTAGGTGGTTCAGGTATTGGCAGCCTTCATTAGAGAAATCTAGCTGTGTTAGCCAAATGGTTATGGAGATTTCCTAGCCTTTGGCATGTTGCCATTGGAGGTATGGATTTGCCTCAAATGACTGGGCTTCTAGTTGTGTGAACTAGGTAATTGTACCTGTCCTTGGAAGAGCACAGCTCAAATCTCTCCTCAATTTACCCAATTTGTTACATGTAAGGTTGGTTGAGCCAATAAGGTTTACATTTGGGAAGACTTGGTGTGAAAAAAAGCCCATAACATCTTCTTTCCATTGTCTCTTTCCCTGTCCCCTTATAAAAAACAAATGCATTTCTGATTTTCTACCTACCTCTTCTTTGAGTCTTTTTTGGGATTTTGGGTTCGAGACGGGTGTGAGAAATGCTTACATGGTGGAAGTAGATTCCCTAATCCATCATCTCCATGCTGTTTACATTTCCTTGGAGGATAATGACATGAGAGTGTGGTTGTTCAAAATGGTGAGTTTTCCTCAGGAATTCTGAGTTGTACTGATTGCTTAGTGTCTCCCTTCCCCATAAGATTGTTTTGAAAAAAATTGCACCTACTAAATTTAAGGCTTTTGTGTGGGAGGTAGTTAATTAGAAAATAAATACTTGTGACATGCTTCGGAGGAGATGCAAGGGTTTGGATGGGAGATAATTCACAAAAAAACAAATACTTCTGACATGGCTTCAGAGGAGATGCAAGGGTTGGCTCCTTCTCCTCCATGTATACTTAATGTGCTTAGCAGATGGGGAATTGGTTAGCCATCTGTTTTTCACTTTCAATTTGCTATGGGAATTTAGCACCACTTTCTTAGTCTCTTTGGATAAAACTAGGTCTTTCTAATGATATCTTCGACTTCATGTGGAATTGGAAATATGCATCCTTGGAATAAAAGGGTAAAATATTTGGGGTCTCATCTTGATGGCAGATCTTTAGAGAATTTGGGAGGAAAAAATCAATAAGTTATTTCAGGATAGGAGTCACTCTGTTTGGGAGGTCATTGGCTTGATTGCTTTTAGAGTAGCTCATTGGGTCTCTATCACTTGGTACATTTTGTGCTAGTTCTATCAACTTTAGAGTTTTAGATTGGATAGAGAATGAAAGATCTGAGCCTTATCTTATGGAGATTTCCCTATTGCTACTTCTGAAAAACATGATTTTGATTTGTGTTCAATGGAGAAAGTCCTTCAGGTATAGGATGAATTTTCAAAGATAGTTCATGTGTTGTGATACAGGCATTCTCAAGTCCTATTAGTGTAGGTAATTTAGTTGGAGCTGATATTATGCCACTCCTATTTGGCATCAATAGGCTCATTGATGAGGTTTTTAGAGTAATGGTTGAGGAAGATCTAGCATCTGTGGTTGGTTGGGAGAGTCCTTAGTGGTTCTTTCATCACATTAGAGAGGGCTGCTGATGTGGACATTAGAGCCAGGTGGGACCCACACATGGCTTGGTGGGGTCCACACAAGAAGACACCTGGAGGAACATCTTTGTGACACATGATGGAGTCTTTTTAGAGTTATTTTACTGTTTTACTTAATGTTTTATGAGTTAATAGAGTTTAGGCCATAGGTGGCATTTTAATTTTTTTGGAGGTTTTTTTGTAATAAGGCATTGTTGCCAATAATATTTTAATAATTTGAGAGTCAACAAGTCAAAGTGGGCTCCTCTTAGAGTGCTGGTCGAAATCCTCTAGAAGGGCTTGATTTTGATAGTATTTGTTTTTAGAAAGTAAAGGTTTTAGTAGTTTTGAGTTTAGAAAAGTCTTAGGTAGCAAGTAAGCTAGTAGTTAGGAGTTTCTAAGTTCGTTTCTAGCTATTTTCTTGAGTTTGTGGGCTTATACATAGGGCTTCACATTTTTGTATTGGTATGATGGAAATTAATAAAAGATTTTAGTTGGTTTTACTCCTACAAGTAGTGTTTCTCCTTCTTCTTCAAGTCTTATGCCTTAGCTTGAAATTCATGTAGGGATTACTTGGATCATGGGGAAGGGATTACTTCAAAGGTATCTTCTCTTTTTCTTTATTTCCTCTTTCTTTGTTTTTTTTCTTTTTTTCCTTCTTTCTTCCCTTTTTATTACTTGTTTTTATTTATCCCATGCAATCAAGAACCAATAAAAATTTGTTCTTAAGTGGATTTTGTAATCTCCAAGTCTATATACCATCTTTCAGACCAATCCCTAACTGTTTTCCTTTCCCTAAACCCAAGAATCACCATCTTCCTTACTTGTGGCAGCGTAAGAGCTATTGTTATCCTTTATTTTATATCAAGATTGATGCAGCACAATGGAGATGATACCAAAGTTGATTAGAATGATAACCAATAATCTCAATAAAACCCAAGATATGTAGCGGAAACAAGAATAAGATTAAAGAACCAAGAATTGAACATTAAACACACTTTATGTAATCAAGATTTAATGAAAATAGAAGAAGAAACTTGATTAGAGGGGTTTAGAAGAACTGAAATAAGAAATCCAAAAGGGCAAATCTATTTTTTTTGCTAGAAATATGAAATTACCAAAATACCCCTGATCATGTGTCATAAAATTTTGAAGTTTAAAGGGGTGGTTCTAACGTAAATGAGGAGTATGTATACCAAATCTCAGGTTATTCCAAGATTTCGAACTATATGAAATTATATAAAAACTCAAGTTGCATACACTTAATTCAAAAAACCAGAAAAATAGAGAACAATGAAGAACAATAGAGAAAAAAGAAAGAAGAAAAGAAGGAGAACGAAGAAGAAGAACAAGAAGAAAGAGAATAGAAGATAAATACCTTCGAAATAATCCCTACCCCATGATCCAAGAAATCCCTCCAAGGATTTTAAGCCAAGGCATAAGACTTGAAGAAGAAGGAGAAACACTATTTATGGGAGTAAAACCAACTAAAAATTTTATTAATTTCCATCTTGTATCCCAAAGATGTTCCTCCATGTGTCTTCTTGTGCACCTTCATGTGTGGGCCCCACCAAGGCCATGTGCCCATGTGTGAACCCCACTTGGCTCCAATGTCTACATCAAAGATCCTTGGGAAAACTATTTTCTCTCATCTGCTGCAGACTTAAACCCCATTCCCCTCTCTGTTGTCTATCAAGAAACCTAGAAAACACCTTCACCTAGCCTACAGCTACCTTTCCCTTAAATCTCACAATGTTTTCTTTATAGAAAATCCATCCCACCTGGATCCAAACCCTGCAGTAGTTGAATCATTAGATATTTACTTGAGTTTTCTGATCTCTGGAAGAAAATCTCGGATTAGTACCTGAAATAGCGGCCGGTAGACTGGTATTGAGGTGATCTTAATCCCTTTCGAAGAAACATCATCAAAGGGCATTGCAACTGCTGATTGTATTAATCTAATTGCACACCTGGATATCTACTCTCGAGAAGCCCTAATTCCCTGACATTGGTGCTGATATGAAGCCTTTACTTGCTGCTGGTGATCAAATAAAAAGGTACTATGGTGAGGATTTCTATAAATCTGAAACTCATAAGTGTGCTAATACCTACAGTCCTTTAAATCTGCTCCTCTTACTTTGAGTTTTATCTCATATTAAACCCACAAGACCCTACAGTAACCTGCTATTCTACCTTACCATTTACTGTTCTGATCTAAATTACACCATATAGACCCTAACTAATTCTGTTGAATCTATCTAATCCCCAATCCCCTTATACGTTACCTGTTCTGGCCCAGATCTGAATCCCGAAACCTTACCTGAGAGGCCTATACAGTCCATATTGGTGTCTTGGCTTGTGTGCTGCTTCAATCTTGATATCACCCTATTTTGACCATGCAAAATCTGGGTTAAAAAGCAAGTTATGGGATTACAACTCAAATGAAAATAAACTTAATAAACCTAAAACAAAACCTTTAAATGGACCCCACATGATCAGCAATGATCATCCAGCGTCTTCTTGGTGCTTCTTGATGCTCCCGCATCATTAATAGTGAGAAGAAAAGGGATATAAGTTCAGGTTCTGTGCTAATAATTGCATTTATGTGTATATCATGTGTCTGACACTAAAATGATTCCAGTTATTGATATATATATTTTTATTATTTATTTCATAGGGCCCATTTAGATGGTCACAGATTGAGACAGCGAAAACATCATTGGGGAAAAAGGAAAAAGGGGGGGGGGATCCTTTTGGCAAGTTGTCAATACTACTATATTGAGGTTGTTTTGTAGATATGGTACAAAACCATGAGGGATTAAGTGCAGTCCAAACCATGGTCTTTATTTCGATGAAATCCCAAAATTTCAGGATTTTGTTCTAGTTTCGACGGTAATTGGAATGAGATTTAAGAATATATATATATATATATATATCCAAAACTTCAGGATTTTGTTCTTTTCAAGGGTAATTGGAATGAGATTTTTTTTTGGGTAAGTGGAAACGGTGGACCGTCTTTTCATTCACTGGCATAAGGTGCAGGATTTGGGTCTTCTTTTAATCTCAATATTTCATGGGCCTTTTCAAACAAGTTCAAAGACTTTATCTCTGGATGGTGGATTGGAGATTTGGTGAGTATTCCTAATGTTATTTGGCACTTCCTCTCTGGAGCCATTTGCTTGATTGTCTGGAATGAGAGGAACAATTGTAGTTTTGATGACAAGTACTCATCCCTAGATTGTCTTCTTGTCCGTGTCTATGAGATTCTTCTGGACTGGGTTTCTATCTCCAAGAACTATAATGATTTAGACTTATCTGCTGTTTGGTGTGGTGTTCTGTAACCTGTCTTGTTTTGTTTTGTTGTTCTTTTCTTTTGCTGTTTTGTTGCTTTTTTTTTTTCTTGATTCACCTTCCTAGTGAATGTTGTCCTTGCTATTGTGCTTTTAAAAAATAATAATAATAAACTACTGCTTTATTGAGAGAGAGGAAGAAGAAGAAGAACGAAATCTTGAGGCTTTGAGTCATGTCAAGACTGAAATCAAGATTTGAAACCTTGGTCTAAAGACATCAAGTCTCAAATTTAAAGATTATACTAACTGCATTTTCTGTGCATCAAAAGGCCACCATTCATCAGCCAAAATTTCATTTCTTCCTCCATTTTATCTTTTATTCTCATATGAAACCTCCTTACTGATGAAAGAAACATGAATTCCTGATGGGATGTGTTGATGGCAGAGAACCTTGATGGAGGGGAGTATTTGTTTGCGTTCCGCATGCTGATGGTTCTGTTCCGCAGAGAGTTCTCATTTGTGGACTCAATGTACCTTTGGGAGGTAAGCAAGAGCCATTAATTGAGTGTTGCTCAAAGAAATGGCTTCTCTTCAAATAATGAGAAGCCATTATTTTTAGACCTTGTGTCTTTCCAAGGTTGAAGGTTATATATATATATATATATATATATATATA